>PVJI01004344.1:0-109651 GCA_004026765.1 Micronycteris hirsuta
GACACTTGACTGGCCTGTGGGAGGTCTTAGGGTAGCTACTGTCCTTGACCTCGGGGAATTTTATTTCAACCTAGCAAAGCGGATTACTCAGAGGACCTGGTGCTGTCAGGGTGGGGTGTGACCTGGTGAGGGGAGGGCAAAGCTGGTTGCCAAACCAGTCACCCAAGGCTAGTTGGCCTCAGTGGTTCTTTAAGGTCTGCCAACTGTTTGAGGTGGAAGGAGCCTTGGAAAACATGTAGTAGAACTTCCTTCTTTTTGCACATGAGGAAATTGGGGTCCAAGAGGGGAAGCGACGGGTCCAGGGTCACCCTACCAGCTGGTTGTGGAGACTGGCGGGAGTACAGACCTGCATGGAGACTTACGTTTCTTCTTTCAGTTAACAGGCAGAGGCCACCACCTTGGAAACACCTCCCTGTCCTTTTGTCTCTGTAGCTAATTGGTCACTGAACTGAACTTGTGTCAAATCTGTTCTCCCTCCTTCCGGGCCCTCTCTTCTCACATGGTTCTTGCAGTTACTTCCTGATTGACCCTGTTAGTTTCATCTGTCGGGAAATCCTGTTCACCCTTCGAGGCCTGGCTCCAGTGGTCCCCTCTTCTGACAAGCCGTCTCCCCGCCGCCACCCCAATAATTGCCCCTGCTCGGTGCAGACCTCTTTCCAGGCTGCTCTTCCCATTGCAGGAGGAGAGCACAGCAGCCTCCCCACTAGACGGCGAGTCCGAGTGTGCAAGCCGTCTCCTCTGTGCTCTGTGCCTCCCAGCACCCGGCACCGTGTCTGCCACACAGGAAGTGCCTCAGCGTGACAGAGGGAACAAAAAGGCAGCTGGTGCAGCTTGACCATCTCCCTACCCGCTGTGTTGGGATGGGTCTCTAGGTGGTGATGTATAGAGGTGGACAGGGTGGCAGCAGCTACAGACAGAGTTGTCATAGCATGGGCAGGGGTGGAGGGCTGAAACAACGCAGAAGCTGGGGTTTCAGTCGCGTTGAGGAGGAAGAAGGTGGAATCGTATTTCTGGGCATCCCATGAAGGGTCCCAGGTGCAGGCAGACCCCTTTCCTCGAACCCCGCTCCCGGCTGAGAGCGGTGACAAAACCAGAGCACATTGAGACTGAGGGACCCAGAGATTAGGTTACACGCTGCCCTCCGCTAGATGAGCTAGAGATACCATTAAGGGGTGACTGCAAGCAGCTGTCGTATTTAAGAGATGGTTGTTTGTGCCATCTCGGGGGCGGAACTGGAGGAAATGAAGAGAGACAGTTGGCAATTTCATACCAGAAACTGCGTTGCCTGACAGAATGCTGTTGATGGGGGTGCAGAGGGCCGCTGCCTTGCTTGGAGTGTTCTAGAATGAGATCAAGACCTCTTGGGTACCATAGAATGAGCTGGTAATTGTGAGCTCTTAGGACATCCCAGGTTACTTCTAGCCTGGCAGCCGGGTCAGGGATCAGTGTGGCGGGAAAGCTGTGGGCTGATGCCACTTGCCACGTGGTCTTGCCCCAGCCCTGAGTGATGGCCCCACAGCTCTGCGCAGCCGCTCAGGTGGGCGAGGGCAGCCAGTGCTCCCTGTGCTCGGGGCCCAGAGGTGGGCACCTAAGGATCAGTTTAAGTTGGTGATACGGTTCTTGTCTGTGTTGCTCTGTGACCTCAGGTAATTCACTTCCCCCCGTGGGTTCTGTTCCTTTATCAGTTACAGGACATTTTGGCCGAGGTGCTCTTAGAGGTTTTCTGTCAGCTTTTATCCCACTAACTTGGATGAGGTCCCTTTCAGGGACCGTTACTTGCAGGGCGATTTGCCTCAGCATGAGAAGCCGCTGGCTTTTCTTGGTGTGTGTGTGTGTGCACTAGGAATGAGAGCCAGGCAGGGACCTGGGGTCTGGGTGCGTGTGCATGGCAGGCAGTGCAGCATTGTATCTGTAGTAGGGAAATGGCAGAGGAGGGGGGAGGAGGATTGGCACTAGGCATCTTGAAGTCCCTGTGACTCAGCTAAATTACAGAGGGAACGGACAGTTTCTTCCAAACGAACCTGTACAGTTGGTTGTAGTGGGCGGTAAACAGAAAAGGCTGTAACTGTGGAGGTGCACTTGTAGTCGTAGATGAGGCAGGCCTCTTGGGTGAAGTGCATGTTGGCCCTTGGGGGTGATAACATAAGATTTGGGTTACCCAGCATGCAGGGGAGGGGTCTGGGTCAATGACCAATTGCATGCTTGGCGGAAGGTCAGGCAAGAAGCCGTGAGCAGCTGGGGCCTCCCAAGGCCCTCCGCACAGGACTAGCCTAACCCCCACTCAGGTCCCACGGAGTGCTACATTCACACCCAATCCCAACCCCTTTGCTTGCTCATGTTGACCAAAGCAGATTAAGGGGCATGGAAACCAGCAGAGTTGAGTCTGGCCCCCCCATCTGATTTTTGGAAAGAGTGTGACATATCATCTAGAGGACAGTCCTTTAAATAACATGTGACGAAAGGGACTCCTCAAAAGAGAGGAGGACGTTTGCCCCATTACTTTTCCAGGAAGCCCTGGCACCTCTGGGATGAGAGGTGTTGAATGCGAGGACTCCGAAGAGAGGGCAAGTCATGAGTGTCACAGAACGCTGGGCCACCAGGCCCGCTGCCTGACTTCTCATTCACCCTCTTCCTTAGTGACCTCCCCAGCCCACCCTCCAGCTAGAGGTGACGGGCTTTGGGGAAGCTTCTGTGGCTGGCAGACACTGAGGCTGCCACACAAGGTCAAGTTACGGCTGCCACCTCTGGCTTTTGAGAGTGTTCTGGAGGGGTGTGATGATGGCTTAGGGAGAAGGTCGCTGTGGACCATAACCTAGGAGACAGGAGCAGAGATTGTTCTTGTGTGTCCTCGCTGCCCCTCCCCCCACCAGCAGGATAGGCTGTCTTGATTGGCTTCCTTCAGGTGCCCCGAACCTGCAAGGAAGAAGGACACCAGCCAGTACCAGTCACTCTTCCAGCCACTTAAAGGTGCAGCCATGGGCCCCTAGGAGGAGGAGCACGGGGCCACTGAGAGAGTATTTGGGTGTTAGAAGATTCTTTGTGAAGACCCACCGAGCGGTAGGGGAGGGAAGTCAGTGGCCATATTCTCAGAAGCTGATGCATTACCTTGGTCAGGAGTGACTCCTGGCTTATTAAGGCAAACTTAAAATGAGAAACAGGGCACTTGCAGGCTGTTTTGAGGTAGCCTCTGAGGTCAAGGGCTTTGGAGGATGGCTGAGATAGGGGACTGAGACCTGAATGCTCAAAGGAGACAGTCCCCTATCCTTGGAAATAGAGGCGCTGTGTCAGCCCCTCCTTTCTTGGGCCATATTTTTGAATTTTTCTCTTTTTTGGCAAGGGGATGGGAGGGACAAAGAGGGAGAGAAACATCTATGTGCAAGAGATACATCCATAGGTTGCCTCTTGTGCACTCCCAACTGGGGACCCAGCCCACAACCTAGACATGTGTCCTGACTGGGAATTGAACTGGCGACCCTTTGGTTTGCAGGCTGGTGCTCATTCCACTGAGCCACACCAGCCGGGGCTTGGGCCGTATTTTGTCGGCAGGTGGATTTGAGGAGTAAGAGGTGTGGGGATTCTGGTTCTAGGAGTTCCCAAGTTGTCCTGACTTCTGCTTCCTTTTGTTTGCCAGCTACCAACCAATGGTTCATCCCAGCTGTGAGAGGAGACATCCCCCCTGGGTGTGCAGCCTATGGCTTTGTGTGTGACGGGACACGCCTGCTGGTGTTCGGTGGGATGGTAGAGTATGGGAAGTACAGCAATGACCTCTACGAGCTCCAGGTAACAGCCCCTGGTGTGCTTTTTACAGTTGTGGCTGGGGGGTGGGATGGAGGTGGTGAGGCGGGAATGAGGTGGTGAAGGGGCTGCTCAGGAGGCTGTCCAGGCTCCACGCCGCCCAGGACCTTCTCTCTCCAGTCAAGCACCTACCTCGGCCTGGCCAGCTCCTCCCAACATGACAAATAGCCAGGGCCCAGAAGACGGGCTCATCCCTGATTTAACCACCCAGTCTTGGTTTTGCAGGCAAGTCGATGGGAATGGAAGAGACTCAAAGCAAAGACGCCCAAAAATGGGCCCCCTCCTTGTCCTCGGCTTGGGCACAGCTTCTCCCTTGTGGGCAACAAATGCTACCTGTTCGGAGGTTTGGCCAACGATAGCGAGGACCCCAAGAACAACATCCCGAGGTGAGGCTGTGTCCTCTTCATGTGGAATCCCACACAGCAACCAAGCAACCCGCCCCACCATGCCAAGTCCCTTTCCTTTGTGAAAAAAGAGGTGGCACTGGAGCTTTTTGGCTCTGAGGTCTCTAACCCTGAGGAGACATCGGGAAAGACGGGCCGGGCCAGGAAGTCAAAACTTTCTTTGCCTTGGGCTGGTTCTTCTCCTTGGATTCAGTTTAGAGCCAGCGATGTCTGATGTTTCTGCTGTCTAAAGGGTTAGTGATCGTTTTTATTTTTAGAGAGAAGGGAAAGGAGAGAAACATCGATCAGTTGCCTCTCACACATACCCAACTAGGGACCTGGCCTGAAACCCAGGCATGTGCCCTGACCAGGAATTGAACCAGCGCCCTTTCGGTTTGCAGGACGATGCCTGACCCACTGAGCCGCGCCGGTCAGGGCAGTAATGGTTATTTTTATTTTCCAAGGCTGGTGACCAAGGGCCTCCGAAAAGTCTGGAAGTAATACCAAGCTGGAGGCCCTGATATAATGCCCAGCTTTGTGCAAGGCAGCCCAGCGTGACCTGTCCTGCTGCTCCTCTGGGACTCATGGTCATCCTTGGTAGCTTTTGGCAGCCCCTCCTTGGGAGTGAGGGTAGAAGTTGTTGTTCGTGTGACCATAGGCCCCTTTGTGTCCCAAGGAATCCATAATTCGCCCATAGAAGCTGGTGAGCCCTCTGGCACCCGGAGTTGGGGCTAGCCATAACTGACTTTTCTTTTCCAGGTACCTGAATGACTTATACATCCTAGAGTTACGGCCAGGCTCCGGAGTGGTAGCCTGGGACATCCCTATCACTTATGGCGTCTTGCCCCCACCACGGGAGTCACATACTGCCGTAGTCTATACTGAGAAGGACAACAAGAAGTCCAAGCTGGTGATCTACGGAGGGATGAGTGGCTGCCGGCTGGGGGACCTCTGGACCCTGGATATTGGTAAGATGTGGGTGCAGCTTCTCTAGTAGCCTCAGAGGAAAGCCAGTCTGCTGGGTGGCCAGCATAGGGTGGTCGGGGTGGGGCTCACAGGGGGGAGTGTCCTGCGTGGCTCTTTGTCATAGGAAGGTGGGGGAAATGCCCTGTTTGGGGCAATCATCTTTGCCCTTGAGCTTATGGCATTGCTTTTAAGAAAAGTTGATGTGCCAGCTTACAGGAGAACAAGGGGAGAACAAACCTTTCTAAAATTCAATTGTCTAGCCCTGGCTGGTGTGGCTCAGTGGACTGAGCACTGACCTGCGAACCAAAATGTTGCCAATTCAATTCCCAGTCAGGGCACATGCGTGGGTTGCAGGCCAGGTCCCCCACTGGGGACGTGCGAGAGGCAATTGGTTGTTGTTTCTCTCTCTCTTTTTCCTTCCCTTCCCATCTCTCTAAAAATGAATAAATAAATAAAATCTAAAAAAAAAAAAAAAAGGAATAAATTTTAAAAAGTAAAATAAAATTGAGTTGTCTAGATTAGGTGGCATTAGTCCCTGCCGATTCATCAGCGGTCAGGCTATACCAGGAGCCATGCATTTGGTTTGTCGAAGTCAAATGGGATCTTGAGCCTATGAAACTTCTGGGGGCTACTTGGACTGGTAACCAGTGGGGTGTGAGCAGTGGTAGAAAAAAGTACAGATTCTTGACCTGAAGGAGGCTTAAGAGAGAAGGTGGCTGACAACATATCTTTGGAGAGTGGATTAGGTCATTGTGGGAACTCAAAAGAAATAGGTTTTTGTGAGCGAAATTCCCAGCAGAGCTGGTGTGTGTGTGAATGCATTTTGTGGAGAGTAGGACCCATAGTGGCATGTCTCACGCTCCCCCTGCTCCTATGCCAACCTCGAGAGCAGCACCAGCAGGTCTTTGAAGAGACACTAATTGCCAAGATTGTGAACACAGCTTGAGAAATGCCAGAACCTGGCCCACTAGCCTCCCATAGGGAGGCCGGGCATGGAATTCTTGGACTGGGTTGGCACCCGCCTACCAGAACCTTTTCTGAGGCCAGGAAACTTCCTCTGGGTCAGAGGCCACGTTTCCGATCACTTGCGGCTCACTCCTTTCTCCATCGCTCTGCGCAGAGACTCTGACGTGGAACAAGCCCAGTCTCAGTGGAGTCGCACCTCTTCCTCGGAGTCTCCACTCGGCCACAACCATAGGAAACAAGTGAGTAGCTGGCCGTTGCTTTTCTCTTCCCAGCCCTCTCCCTGCCCAGCGTCATCCCTGGCCCCAAAAGACTCTCAGTTTCGTTCCAGTAATTCTGAGGAGGCCTCTTTCTGGCTGGGCTGGTATTTAGCAGCCCTTTGTTTTCATTACGACCCTAGGGGACAGAGAGAGGACAGACTCAGGGTAGAGGGGCACAGGCTGTTGTAGCTCTTCTCTACATATCAGCAGCTGGGTGTCTTTGTCAATACCAAGGCCCCAAAGCGAATGAATGTAAGAATGATGGGGACTGAGATGAGCTTTAGATAAACTAAATAGTGGTTCCACATAGTGGAGGTGACACAGTTCTTATGAGGGCTGAGCCACCAAGCAGAAGAGGGCGACACTGAGAGCTTCGTGCGCCCTAGGGACCTCTCCTGGGGAGAGCTAGAGGACCAAGTGTGTTTAGAACTTTCTGGATGGAAGAGGTGGCCTCTAGCTTGGCACCTCCTCTACAATCGTCTCCTACTCTTCCCTCCCTCGTCCCAGAATGTACGTGTTTGGTGGCTGGGTGCCTCTCGTCATGGATGACGTCAAAGTGGCCACACACGAGAAGGAGTGGAAGTGTACCAACACACTGGCTTGTCTCAACCTGGGTATGGCCTCCTCGGGCTTGGAGTGGCCTATGGAGGGCTGTGAAGGTTGGCCCTTCTTGGCCCCGAGAGCTGTGTGGGGTATGCAGGGAGCAAAGCTTCTAAGGCCTGTACCTCCGGAACCATGAGAAGTAGCCACTGGTCAGAGTGTTTGGAGAGACCCTCCTCTTCATGTGACGAATAGGCTCTTCCTGCACAAGGTCCGACATATGGAAGTACATGAGCCTGAGGGTGCAGAGCCCACCCACCCCACCCCCCCCACCGCCTCCCACTCTGCTTCTCAGAGGCAGCTGCTTCGGTGGTTTCTCATCCCCCTGGCAGGGACTTCTCGGTAAATAACAAGCGTTGCCTAAAGGTTCCTTTAGGAACAAAACGGAGGCTGCTCTACGGGGAGCTGCACCTGGCCTTTTCCATTTCCTCCGTCTTGGAGAACATCCCGTCCCCACATGCCAAGCAGCCTCATTCTTTTAAATTGCTATCCTGGTGCCAAAAGCTGCACAGGCAGTGCTGCGTGAGCATTCTTGCACCGTTGTCACCCACGTGCCAAGTGTATTTGAAGGATGGAAACCTCAGGATAGAATTATTGCCGAGCTGCCCTGCTAAGTGGCTGTACCTGTGTAGACACCCCTAGCAGTGCCAGCACTGTGACTGTCAAACCTTTTGCTCTTCAGCAAAGCCAGTCAGTGATTAAGTCTTCCCACAGGCCAGCCCCGTACTACCCCCTGCTCACCTTGAGCCCTGGCTGCAGCAGGCGCTGAAATCAAACGGCCAGCACCTTATGGGTCAAGTTTGTACCTCTCTTACTTCGAGGGCAATACTTCGTTTTTTTTTTTAGATCTGTCGCCTTTTTCATTTCTCCTTGCCTGTCTCTTTCTATAAGGTCTTGTGTAGTTTGATGGGCAAGAGGTGAAACGTGCATTTCAAGTAGTTTTCCCAGATTGTAGTTCAGGGTTTAGCATTTTCTTGTTTTTTTCGAACTTAGTGATCTTTGATGACTTCTGGTTTTAATTCTCCATCCCTGACAGCAAAAGGCCAAAGGGCTAGTAGGAGTTGTGGGGTCCTCTGCCCCCTCGCTGACCTCTACCTCCCGCTCTCCCCAGATACCATGGCCTGGGAGACTATCCTGATGGACACACTAGAGGACAATATTCCCCGGGCCCGAGCTGGCCACTGCGCTGTAGCAATCAACACCCGCCTCTACATTTGGAGTGGGCGTGATGGCTACCGAAAGGCCTGGAACAACCAGGTCTGCTGCAAGGACCTCTGGTACCTAGAAACAGGTAAGGCCAACTGGAGGAGGCAGCCTCAGGGCCCTCCGCGGTACGGCTGAGCCTGAGGGCATAGCCTTCTCTCATGCTCACCCTGGAGCCTCTCTTTCCTCTTCACTGACTGTGCTCTCTTACAGAAAAGCCACCACCTCCAGCCCGGGTACAGCTGGTACGAGCCAACACCAACTCCCTGGAGGTGAGCTGGGGGGCAGTGGCAACCGCCGACAGTTACCTTCTGCAGCTCCAGAAGTATGACATTCCTGCCACGGCTGCTACTGCCACCTCCCCCACACCCAATCCAGTCCCGTCTGTGCCTACCAACCCTCCCAAGAGCCCTGCCCCTGCAGCAGCCGCGCCTGCTGCGCAGCCACTGACCCAAGTAGGCATCACACTCCTGCCCCAGGCTGCCGCCACGCCCCCGACCACCACCACCATCCAGGTGTTGCCGCCGGTGCCTGGAAGCTCGATTTCTGTGCCCACTGCAGCCAGGACTCAAGGTGAGCGGGGACCCAGGCACCTGGCCCACCAGGAGAGCGCGTCCCTGAGTAAGGGCTGCTAAGCAGCACGCCTGACGGTCATTTGTGCAGGCTCCTCAGAGTGCGAGTGGTGGGGGTGGGGGAGCAAACTCAGTCTCCCTCCTGTGGAGACTTGTCACCAGAGGGTATTTGGAAGGACCAGACAAGAAGCACCAGCAGTTCATGTCTGAATGCTGAAGGATCCAACAGAGGGCCTGCGGGGTGAGAGACGCCTCTGCTCACGGCCACCCCCTCTCTTCAGGTGTCCCTGCTGTTCTCAAAGTGACTGGTCCTCAGGCTACAACAGGAACCCCGTTGGTCACCATGCGACCTGCCAGCCAGGCTGGGAAAGCCCCTGTCACGGTGACCTCCCTTCCTGCAGGCGTTCGAATGGTCGTGCCTTCGCAGAGCGCTCAGGGCACGGTGAGGAGCCATTCTGAGATCGGGTTGGGTGGGGTGGGACTTGCCGGTGATTGATGGTGCCCTGACTGAGTTAGAATCCCACCCAGCTGCAGCACCAGTTATTCTGGGCCTTTCTCGCCGGTATAGCACTGATGAGTGACCTTTCATTACCAAGTTAATAAGAATGAACAAGTTAATGCCTCAGAAGGACCTTCTTGCCATCTGATCCCAAAGGCCTTTTTGGTTTTTTTTTTTGTTTTGTTTTTTTGTTTTTGTTTTTTGGGTGTTTTTTGTTTTTTGGGGTTTTGTTTTTTGTTTTTGTTTTTTTTTTAGGTTTTATTTATTTAGCTTTAGAGAGAGGGGAAGAGAGGGAGAGAAACATTGATTGGCGGCCACTCCCACACCCCCAACTGGGGACCTGGTGGCCTGGCCTACAACCCAGGCATGTTCCCTGACCTAGAATTGAACCAGCAACCTTTTGATTAGCAGGCCAGCACTCAATCCACTGAGCCACACAGGCCAGGGCCCAAGGGCCTTTTAAATTTTTTAAATACTTGTAAGATTTTTACAAGATTCTTATTTATTGATTTGAGAGAGAGGGAGAGATCAATTTGTTTTCTACTTATGATTGGCTGATTCTTGTGTGTGCCCTCACTGGGGATCAAACCCACAACTTTGGTGTGTTGGGATGATGCTCTAACCAACTAAGGTACCTGGCCGGGCCTCTAAAGGCCTTTTAAATGTGAACTTGCTTATTCCGAAGCCTGAGGGGAGAATATGAAGGTGGGGAGGATGGTGACCCAGGCCCATGAAGAGGGAGCCATCTCTGACGGGTCTTTAGAAAAGATCCAGAGCTGCTGACAAACTTCTGCCTTGGGCCCACTGCGCCTGCTCAGTGATAGGGTCCAGGTTTGGGGCCAGGAGAATGGAGGTGCTCCTGTGAGGAGCCCTGGGCGGGAAGGAAGCTCCCCGGCGAAGTCTGTGGAGCCAGTCCTCTGGTTCACGCTCCCTGTGAACACCACAGGTGATCGGCAGCAACCCACAGATGAGTGGGATGGCTGCGTTGGCCGCTGCAGCCGCTGCCACCCAGAAGATCCCTCCTTCCTCGGCGCCCACAGTGCTGAGTGTCCCAGCAGGCACCACCATTGTCAAAACTGTGGCTGTGACACCTGGTACTACCACCCTCCCTGCCACTGTGAAGGTGGCCTCCTCGCCAGTCATGGTGAGCATCCCTCGGGCCTGGTTCTGAGCCAACAGCCTTGGGGCTAGGGGCTTCTGGGCAGTAAGTATAATCTGACAGTGGTCGCTTCTCCAGGGCTTCAGACCAACCCACAGAGGCTGTTGGTCTATGATTGGTGCTTGCATTGGGCTCCGGAATAACCTTTCGCCCTTAGGAGTGTCACAGCCTTAGGCTAGACCTGGGGTTGGGTTGTTCAGTCAACCAAACCAAGCTTTGCAGGCTGGCAAGGGGAAAGGGGAAGAGCTGGAGAAGGTGAGCCGACCTCTAGGCCTGCCGGGACCTCCCAGATAGAGGCTCCGGCTCTCTGGGTTCTAACCGTCGCTTGTCTTTGTCCCCTGCCCAGGTGAGCAACCCGGCCACTCGTATGCTGAAGACTGCAGCTGCCCAGGTGGGGACATCCGTCTCCTCCGCTGCCAACACATCCACTCGCCCCATCATCACAGTGCACAAGTCCGGGACTGTGACTGTGGCCCAGCAAGCCCAGGTGGTGACTACAGTTGTGGGTGGGGTCACCAAGACCATCACTCTGGTGAAGAGCCCCATCTCTGTCCCAGGAGGCAGCGCTCTGGTGAGTGACGGGGGGGGGGGCCACCCGGCTGCGTATGACAGCTGCCAGGCTCTGGTACTGCCTGGGCCCGAGCCAGGCTGTGCCTTTGGTTGGTTTCCAGATAACTCCCTGCTCCATCCTTTGCTTTTTAGATTTCCAATTTGGGCAAAGTGATGTCAGTGGTCCAGACCAAACCAGTTCAGACTTCAGCGGTCACAGGCCAGGCATCTACAGGCCCAGTGACTCAGATCATCCAGGTGAGCTTGTGGGTCCCAGACTCTGCAAGTCAAGCAAGTAGAACTTGCATCCCTGCCTAGAGAAGACCCCTTGAACACGCGTTGCACGGAAAGTCCTGCTGCTCAGTCCCGTCACCACCGTCTTCAGAATAGTCCCAGTGCTGTTTGGGCTGCGGTGGAGAATAGCCAGACCAGTCTCCATCAGACTTTGTTTCCGTCCTGGCGGTGATGCCGGTCCGCCTCGCCCTCCTCCACCTATTTTCCCTTGCAGACCAAAGGGCCCCTGCCAGCCGGGACCATCCTGAAGCTGGTGACCTCAGCAGATGGCAAGCCCACCACCATCATCACTACCACGCAGGCCAGTGGGGCTGGGAGTAAGCCCACCATCCTGGGCATCAGCAGCGTGTCCCCCAGTACCACCAAGCCTGGCACAACCACCATCATCAAGACCATCCCCATGTCAGCCATAATCACGCAGGCGGGCGCCACAGGTAGTGGTTTCCCCTAGTGGGTGGGCACCAAACTGTCAGGAGACTAACGCCAGCCGGGCATAGAGGCCGGGCTCTGGCACGCTCTTGGTTTCTGTTGGGTTTTTCCCCTCTTCTCCACCCTTCCCTTGCCTTTTGTTTACGGTTCGTAGGGAGGTGGCAGAGTGTGGCTTTAATTGGCACTTCATCCTTTGAAGTGAGGGGCATCAGGAGTAACTCCAGGAAATGGGACGTGGGAGCTGGCGCCGGTGGAGCTTCAGGAGCCCAGCCTGAAGCCAAACTACCCCTTCTCTGCCCTGTCTAGGTGTGACTAGCAGTCCTGGCATCAAGTCCCCCATTACCATTATCACCACCAAGGTTATGACTTCGGGAACTGGAGCACCCGCGAAAATCATCACTGCTGTCCCCAAAATTGCCACTGGCCACGGGCAGCAAGGAGTGACTCAGGTGAGGTGTGCCTGACCCTCTTTTCACCCCACAGTGCAGTCCAGGACCTGAGCAGGCCACATGTGTCCTGAGGGTCCTGGGAAGGGGGTGGCATGGGGTCTGGCCAACCTGTGAGTGACATTGGGGATGGTTTCCACTGTGTTCCAGGTGGTACTAAAGGGGGCCCCTGGGCAGCCGGGCACCATCCTACGCACCGTGCCCATGGGGGGCGTCCGCCTGGTCACCCCCGTCACTGTTTCTGCTGTCAAGCCAGCAGTCACCACGTTGGTTGTGAAGGGCACCACAGGTATGGAGCTGCTTCACGTATTCTGTCCGGGTCTCCGTCCTGTGGGAGGGTTGAAGGAGGGGAGGGTACAGGTACTCTCTCTCTGGAGCCTTCGGTTCCTGTTGGGGTCACTCGAGAATTCCCAGTGCCCACAGCCCTGTCCAGGGAGGAAAAATGCTGGAAAAGAAGCACCCGCAGCAGGCCTCCTCCTGATCCCGCCTGTCCCTGCCTTTAGGTGTCACAACCCTAGGCACGATGACAGGCACCGTGTCCACCAGCCTCGCCGGAGCGGGGGGCCACAGCACCAGTGCCTCTCTGGCCACGCCCATCACCACCTTGGGTACCATTGCCACCCTTTCAAGCCAGGTGATCAACCCCACTGCCATCACTGTGTCGGCTGCTCAGACCACGCTGACGGCGGCCAGTGGTCTTACCACCCCCACCATCACCATGCAGGTAAGGCGGGCGGGAGTGCGTGGGGACGGGCGTGGCGGTGAGGGCTGCGGGAGAGCCTGGGAGCCCCAGTCTTTCTGCTCTGTGCAGCAGGTGTAGCGCCCATGGGATGTGTTCCCTGTTGCAGAATCAGAATCTTTCTTTTTAAAGATTTGATTTACTTACTTTTAGAGAGAGGGGGAAAGGAGGGAGAAAGGGAGGGGGGGAAACATCGATGTGTAAGAGAAACATCCACCAGTTGACTCTCACGTGCTCCGACCAGGGACCTGGCCTGCAACCCAGGTGTGTGCCCTGACCGGGAATCAAACCAGCGACCTTTCGTTTTGTGGGATGCTCAACCAACTGAGCCATGCTGGTCAGGGCCAGAATCATAACTCGTAATTACGAGTAGTCTGTTATTGAGACATATTTTGGTCACTTACAGTTTTTGAACACTAGGTTCTTCCTTTTTGTGATATAGACAACGAGACCATTTATCTTAATATGCATACAGCATTTTTCTTTCCTTCATATAGCTTAAGCTGAATTCCTGGAATTAGTGAAGCATCTATTGCTGGCCTTTGTGTGGTGTGGGGTTCCTTCCCTAACCGGGGCTGGCTCTACCCAGGCCCTGTGGCCCTTGGGGTGAAGCAGTGCCTCTGAGCAAGTCAGTGTCTTGGGATCAGAGGGTGAGCAGGAGCCAAGTCTGTGGTCTCGGCTACTATGGGTGACACTGTAGGACATTGCGAAGGACAAACAGGTGGGAAGTCGTGGCACTAACACTTCTGTCTGCCATCTTTCCAGCCTGTCTCCCAGCCTACCCAGGTGACTCTGATCACGGCACCCAGTGGGGTTGAGGCCCAGCCTGTACATGACCTTCCTGTGTCCATTCTGGCCTCACCTACTACAGAACAGCCCACAGCCACTGTCACCATTGCTGACTCTGGCCAGGGTGACGTGCAGCCTGGCACCGTGACGCTGGTGTGCTCCAACCCACCCTGTGAGACCCATGAGACGGGCACCACCAACACAGCCACTACCACTGTTGTGGCTAACCTCGGAGGGCACTCACAGCCGACCCAAATGCAGTTTGTCTGTGACAGGCAGGAGGTAGCTGCTTCTCTTGTGACCTCAACAGTAGGGCAGCAGAATGGCAGTGTGGTGCGCGTCTGCTCCAACCCTCCATGTGAGACCCATGAGACAGGCACCACCAATACGGCCACCACGGCCACCTCCAACATGGCTGGGCAGCATGGCTGCTCCAACCCGCCCTGTGAGACCCACGAGACCGGCACCACCAGCACCGCCACCACTGCCATGTCGAGCATTGGTGCCAGCCAGCAGCGAGACACCCGGCACACCTGTGTGGCCACCGCCACCCCTCCTGTGGTTCGGGTCAATGTGGCTGCTGGGGCACCCGAGGGAGCCCTTGGTTCTATCAAGTCTTCATGCCAAACTCGCCAGACCACTGCGACCAGCACCACCATGACTGTGATGGCCACCGGGGCCCTGTGCTCAGACAGCCCCCTTCTTGGGCACAGCCTGGCACTGGAGGCTGGAGGCCACAGCACTGCTTTTGCTCCGTTGGCCTCGACAAGCAGCCAAGTTAGGCCCAGTGGCCCCAGCGGCAAGGACAGCCCCGTAGCCGATCTGGGTCAGTTGGTGCCCATGGAGTACCAGCTGGAGGCACATCACACCCACACAACCAACACACCCACCACGGCCCTCTCCACCATGTATACTGGGGAGCCTGGTGAGATGCAGGGGATCCCCATACTTGCATATGAGAGCTCACCAAGCTCTGCTGCGACTGTGACAGCCCTGGAGGCGCTGCTGTGCTCCTCGGCCACCGTGACCCAAGTCTGCTCCAATCCACCGTGTGAGACCCACGAGACGGGCACCACCAACACGGCCACTACCTCGAATGCGTGCAACACCCAGCAAGTCTGCTCCAACCCACCCTGCGAGACCCACGAGACGGGCACCACCCACACACCCACCACCGCCACTTCCGGTGGAGGGGCAGGCCATCCTGAGGGGGGACAGCAGGCCCCTGCCAGCCGCCCCTGTGAGACCCACCAGACCACTTCCACTGGCACCACCATGTCGGTCAGCGTGGGCGCCCTGCTGCCTGACACCACCCCACCCCTCAGGACCCTGGAGTCCGGGTTAGAGGGGGCGGCACCGCCTGCCATTGCTCCCCAGACCAGCGCTTCGTTGCTGGCTCCTTTCCCGACACAGAGGGTGTGCTCCAATCCCCCCTGTGAGACACATGAGACAGGCACCACGCACACGGCCACCACCGTCACCTCCAACATGAGCTCAAATCAAGGTGAGTGGAGGTGGCCAGCCTGGCATTCATGGTCTCCTGGAACCCAGAGCTCAAAGGGTGAGGGAAGTGGTGGCTAAAAGATCTATCTCACCAGTGCGTGGCAGATTCTGTGGCTTCAGTTTCCCTGCAGTGTAGGGGTGGGCCTCCTGACAATTTTGTCCTCTAGTGGCAAAGCCGGATAGAGGCCCCAGCGCCCCTGTCATCGAGCCTCACCCATAGGCCCCTGCTTGCTGAGTGCCCGTCACCCTGTTTTGCCTGCCTCCCCACAGATCCCCCACCAGCTGCCAGCGACCAGGGAGAAATGGAGATCACCCAGGGCGAGAGTGCGAACATCACCAGCTCCAGTGCCATTATGACAACCGTGTCCTCCACACTGACACGGGCTGTGACTACCGTGACCCAGTCCACACCGGTCCCTGGCCCCTCTGTGCCGGTAAGAGCCCGAGAAGGATCCTGCTTCCCATTGCACCTTTGGCGCATGCTGTTCTGGCTTTGGACACTGGGTGTCACTCTTGTACCAGGCACAGTGTTGCTCCTGGTCCCTTTTCCCGATTGTGAAAGAGCAGTTAGTTTCCTGCCAGGATTGGGCACAAGGCAGGAACCCCACAGCCCCGTGGCTTGCTCTTTTCGCTGTGGCCTGTAAGAGTGACTAGCAGTTATCTGACTGCCCCTTTTTGACCAGATGAAGAGGCTTCTTTGGGAATGGGTTAAAATTGGCCAGCAGTTCTCAAAGGTCTGTCTCCTCTTGCCGCACCCCTGCCTGTCAGTGACCCGACCCCCTCTGCGTTTAGTGGGGTTACGTTGGTCTATTGAGAATGGGAATCCAGGTCCACAAGGAAAGATGGAGGCTACCTGGTTCTGGCCTCTCTTTCCTCCCCTCTGACAGGGGCTTCTCTCCCTTTCTAGAAGATCTCATCAGTGACTGAGACTACCCCAGGGGCTCTGACCACCGAAGTCCCCATCCCGGCCACGATAACAGTGACCATAGCGAACACAGAAACTTCTGACATGCCCTTCTCTGCTGTTGACATCCTGCAGCCCCCAGAGGAACTCCAGGCCTCCCCAGGGCCTCGCCAGCAGCTGCCGCCGCAGCAACTCCTGCAGCCCGCTACCACACCCCTGATGGGGGAGTCCACCGAGGTCCTGTCAGCCTCGCAGACCTCTGAGCTCCAGGCCGCTGTGGATCTGAGCAGTACAGGGGACCCATCCTCAGGCCAGGAGCCTGCCAACTCAGCCATGGTGGCCACTGTGGTGGTCCAGCCACCTCCACCCACACAGTCTGAAGTAGACCAGTTGTCACTTCCCCAAGAGCTGATGGCCGAGGCCCAGGCAGGCACTACCACCCTCATGGTAACAGGGCTCACCCCTGAGGAGCTGGCAGTGACTGCTGCAGCTGAAGCGGCCGCCCAGGCCGCGGCCACAGAGGAAGCCCAGGCCCTGGCCATCCAGGCTGTGCTGCAGGCCGCGCAGCAGGCTGTCATGGGTAGGTGCAGGGGATGAGTAGCGCACCACGCTCTCTGAGGTCAAGGCCAGACAAGCGCCCCAAAGGGAAGGTGACGAGCCCCTTGGGAGGAGTGAGGACGCAGGGTTGTGGGACCTCCCTGTCGACGAGCAGCCAAGAGAAGAGGAGGCCTGTTCCCTGCCACGTGGCATGGGTCAGACGTGACGGAGGACGGGCACGGCGGCTGGGCAGGGAGCCCAGGAAAGGGGCAGGACCCCTTGGTTGGGGAAGGGCAGGGTAGAGGTAGGCCGAGAAGTAAGGTCGGTGGGACAGGCTTTCAGGGTCTGCGTGCCTTGGCACTGCCCGTGGTGCTGAGCGGGATTCCGGGAGGCGACGTCGGGAAGCCAGTGGGTGGGCTCTCCCTGGCCGGCATCCCTTTTGAGTAGTAGTTTTCTCCGTCCTGGAGCAGGCAGTGGGGAGCCCATGGACACGTCCGAGGCGGCAGGAACTGTGACACAAGCGGAGCTGGGCCACCTGTCAGCTGAGGGCCAGGAGGGCCAGGCCACCACCATCCCCATCGTACTGACGCAGCAGGAACTGGCCGCCCTGGTGCAGCAGCAGCAGCAGCTGCAGGAGGCGCAGGCCCAGCAGCAGCAGCACCACCTCCCCACGGAGGCCCTGGCCCCTGCCGACAGCCTCAATGACCCGGCCATTGAGAGCAACTGCCTCAGCGAACTGACTGGGGCTGTCCCCAGCACTGTGGCCCTGCTGCCCTCCACAGCCACCGAGAGTAAGCAGAGCCCAGCCGGCCACGTGGACATTTCCTATAGCGTTGTCCTCAGGGAACTCAGTTGACCGGGGAAAGGTTTAGAGGGTATCCGAGCCTCTCCATGCATAGATGCGGTGTGGCCTGGTCCGAGGGAGGGGCTCCCGCACAAAAGCCGCATCTCTCAGATCTCTCCCACTGACTCCTTTCCTCCCAGGCCTGGCTCCTTCCAACACGTTTGTGGCCCCCCAGCCAGTCGTGGGATCCAGTCCCGCTAAGCTGCAGGCAGCTGCTACCCTGACTGAGGTGGCCAATGGCATTGAGTCCTTGGGCGTGGTGAGTCTAGTCTGATGGGGCTTCTGGGGTCCCTGCCTCTGGGTCCCGAGGGCTGGGGGCCTGATCGCTTTTCTTCTGTCTTCCAGAAGCCAGACCTACCACCCCCACCCAGTAAAGCTCCCGTGAAGAAAGAAAATCAGTGGTTTGATGTGGGGGTTATTAAGGGCACTAATGTAATGGTGACACACTATTTCCTGCCACCAGATGATTCTGTCTCATCTGATGTAAGTGTTCCCAGGAGTTGATGCCTTCAGGTGGGTGGAGCCTGGCCGTGAGGCCCATACAAAGGCTCGAGGAAACTTCTGAAGCTCCCCAGGGATGCCCTCCACCTTGGGGCCAGCCCCAGGACGGCCACGTGCAGAGCTTTCCCCGGCACGCCCTCTGCCTGCTCCCATTGAAGCAGTGAAGAAGCTCGGCCCCCCTCTCGTTGTGAACGGGATGCCATCGCTCCCCTCTTTCCCTTCCCCCCTCCCGCGTGGACCTCCACGGTCCCCAGGTTGGAAAAAAGGTTCTGCCTGCCCCAGTAGGGTTTATGTTACTTTTCTTCTCTCCCTCTTCCTGTTCTTCCGGCCTCTTTACCCAGGACGACTCGGGCGCCATTCCAGACTATAACCAGCTGAAGAAGCATGAGCTGCAGCCTGGCACGGCCTATAAGTTCCGCGTTGCTGGGATCAACGCCTGTGGCCGGGGGCCCTTCAGCGAGATTTCAGCCTTTAAGACGTGTCTGCCTGGTTTCCCAGGGGCCCCCTGTGCCATTAAAATCAGCAAAGTGAGTCTTGCTGCAGAGTGGGCTTGGTCCCCGGCTGGGCCCCTGCCCAGCTAGAGCAGAGCAGGCCACGGCGAGTTGGTACGCAGCGCTGGGCCGGGCGGGGTGACTCGGGAGGGGCCGCAGGATGTGGGCAGAGGCGGCCAGGTCTGGGGTGAACCGTCTGCTCCTTGCACTGTCACTGGTTGCCGGGCTGACAAGGGCAAGTTCCTTCGTGTTCCCTGGCCGCCTCCTTCCCCTCTAACAGGGCCGCTGACGTTCAGTGAGTATCCACTACCTGTCGTGTTCAACGTGTTTTTTTTTTTTTTATCTAATTCTTAGGCTATCCTCAGGAGGTCTGGGACCTGTTAGCTCCATTTTCCCAAAGAGGAAACTGAGGCACCGAGAGGCTGACAAATCATTAGGTGTCAGCTTGGGTATAGGAAGGCTGTATTTTGTGTTCCTGGTCATTTTATTTTGCCATTACGTACACGAAGCTGCCTTCCAGGTGGAGGCGGATGAGGCCGTCTCTGCGGAGCCCCTCGAACTCTTCTGTGCAATGAGTCTGTTGTGTTAGGAGGAGTGGTGAAGTGTGAGTGGTCCGTTCTGAGAGTCGCGGAGCGGTTCAGCACAGGCAGGGTGGGATAACGTCACAAAGGCTGCAGATAGCACAGCTTGATCTCTGCCACCTTGGTTCTAGAGTCCGGACGGTGCTCACCTCACTTGGGAACCGCCCTCCGTGACCTCCGGCAAGATCGTTGAGTACTCGGTGTACCTGGCCATCCAGAGCTCACAGGCCAGCGGCGAGCCCAAGAGCTCAGCCCCGGCCCAGCTGGCCTTCATGCGGGTGTACTGCGGGCCCAGCCCCTCCTGCCTCGTGCAGTCATCCAGCCTCTCCAACGCCCACATCGACTACACCACCAAACCCGCCATCATTTTCCGCATCGCCGCCCGCAACGAGAAGGGCTACGGCCCAGCCACCCAAGTGAGGTGGCTGCAAGGTGTGTGTCGTTCACAGGGCAGGGCTCCTGGGGCAGCCTCTGGGGAGGGGCGGTTGGGGAGTGGAAGCCCCGGCAGGCCTCAGGTGGGTAGGAAGGTCCGGCTCCAAGCTGGACTGTGGAACTTTATCATCTTGCGGGGGGTGGCCTAGGGTACTGTGCGGATGTCTTGTGGGGGGCACCCTGCTTCATCGGAGGGTGCAGGGAAAGTTTCCCAGAGGTGTTTGAAGTGAGCTGGTGTGGAAAGGACTAGAAGAGCCTGAAGTAGGGGGCACAGGGTGAGGCCTGAGCCCAGTGGACAAGGGGCAGGGTGGGGGTGGAGGCCCCAGGCTGCCCTGTCAGGTTACGAGCTAGCTCCCACACGGCTGACCAGGGAGGACAATGAGGGCCTCTAACCTGAGTCCGGGACCACCTGGAAGGGCGGCACACAGGCGGCCAGGACCATGGGGAGCGCACCCACAGGCGGGGCCGTCACACTCAGCTGGTCATGCTGCAGGGCTGAGAGGCTGTGGGTGGAGGGATGGGTACAGGTATGTTCTTGGCCTGGGGGCAGCTGTGTGACTGAAGTTATGTGACCCACTTTGCTGTGTTGCTCAATGTTCCCTTTTTCCTTCTAGAAACCAGTAAAGACACCCCTGGCACCAAGCCAGCCAACAAGCGGCCCATGTCCTCTCCGGAAATGTAAGCGGGAATCTCCTTCTGGGAACCTTTTGGGACTGAGGGCGGATGTTCCCGGGAAGAAGGAACGATGGGAAGAGTAGGGGACTCCACTTCCTGAATGATTTGAGGGGCCTAACTGGGTGTGAACCTCCACTGGGTACCAGCCAGAAACCTACAGCGAGTCTGCAGTGTTCGTTTTGTCAGGAGCCAGGCTGACACTTGCCCTTTTCCTTCCATTTTCCCAGGAAAACCGCTCCAAAGAAATCTAAGTCAGATTGTCAGTGAGAGGCGGCTGGCTCGCACCTGGATTCCTCTCCCGACCCCCACCCCTGCTTCAGGAACACCACCTGCCAGGGCTCTACCTGCCCGACGCACCCACCTGGCACTCACACCCTCCCAAGCTACTGGCCACCGTTCATTCTCTCTCCTTTCCTGTCTGTTTATAAAATAATCTCAAGAAAGCACATTTTAGCATTGCTGTTGGGTGGAAGCAGAGGCAGGTCTGGAAGAGCAGTGAGCAAGTGAGAGCTGTGCACCTGCCCTGAGTCCAGAGGCCCTGAAGGGGAGACACAGAAACTTACAGCGAAGATGCGGAAGTGGAGGCGTGCACCTCCACGGCCTGCTAGCTTCTTGCTATTTATCACCCTTGGCTCCCGGGGGCAGTCAGGGGTGTGGCCGAGGGGACACTGAAGCCCGGGAAAGGCCACCCCTCAGTCCCCCTCCCCCACTCTACTTCTAGACGCAAGAGAGGCTTTGTGGGGCACCCTGTGCTGGGTGTGTGTGCTTTTATTTTCCTCCCTTTGCTTTTCCTGCCACTTAACAGCCCACCCTCAACTTACCCATCCCATCTCATGATCCCACCGGAAGCTTATATTTTCTCAGAGGCCTTCTTATCTACCCCACCTCTTCTCCCCTTCTGGCTTCTTCCCCATTCAAAATGAGAAGAAAAAGAAAGGGGGAGAAGGGGTCCCATGGTGGCCTGAACAGTGTTCTGTGAAAACCTCCCGACTCCCAGTGGGGCTCAGAGAAGCCCCTCCCCCCAGCCTGGCTTCGCCTCCCCCCACCCCCCGCCCCGGGGCCGGGCTAGGGCTACATCACCAACTGCTGCATTTGTTGTATTTTTTTAAGTTGAAATTGAAGTTAACATTTCTATTGTAATTTTAGCCTTAGCGTGTGGGGTTTTGTCCCTTTTTTGTTAGCCGTGTACAGAATGTGTATCTCTTTTCTTTTTTTAAATTCTCTCCTTGGCTAAGCCTTGGCAGGGATTCTTTTCAGAGGAAAAGCTGGGGGCCGCCGGGGCAGGAGAGGCATGGAATTCCCCTTGCGGACCTGGCATTTGCCACCCAGCTCAATTTCCTCTTCTTGGCCCCTGCCTCTGCCTGTCCCTGGGCCTCTGGGACAAAGGACAGGTGGGCTGTCGAACTTGACTCCCCACGGGTGAGTGCTCCGCATCACACCGCAGAGTTGCACTTGAAAGTCTGAGGGCCTGAAGTCAGGTTCCTGAGGACAGACAGCCCAGGAGCAATGGGTCGTCCTGGTCCTGGTCCTGGGTCACAGCACGCTCCAACCCCCGCCCTCAGTTCCTTCCTCCGCACAGCTGGCTTAGAGTGTCTGACACCCTTCAATTGCAGCTTCCTGCAGGCAAAGTTGGAAGGAAAAGGGTGAGGTGGGGCATGAAGGGGAACCCATTTTCAGAGGTAGTCTGAGGGTGAGTGTATGGGTTCACCGAGGAGGGAGCCTGGGGGTGCCGGAGGCTAGCAGCACCGCCCCCCAGGCCCGCAAATGTGCAGCACTGACCCCAGGCTGTGCAGTCCTAGGGGCAGACTTGGGGCTCTGCTTGAAGTGGCTAATAAGCCACTTTCTGCCCCACATCTAAGCTCTGGGCAAGGAGCAAGGCTTACAAACAGGTCACACAAGGTTGGAGATGAGTAAGTAGCCCATCTTCCCAGACTCCCTTCTCCCAGTCTACCCTGGAGACCAGCTGTGGCTCCCCCCCCCCCCCACTACCACCTGGCTCCTCCTGGGGCCTCTGGTTTGTTGTATTATAGTATATTTCGCTGTGGAAAATGTCATGTTTAGTCGCTTTGGAGCCCACTCGCCTGGTCCCGTTGTTTCCCTGTCCCTTGTCCCAAGCGCCCTTTAATTTCTCTTGTTTCTGAGAACAGTACACCCGTTCATCTATTGTAGAGTAACCCCTGTGACTCAATATTACCATAGTGCAATGTCGTTTTGTGCTATTTTGAACAATTAAGACTTTTTTTGAAATAACCACCTGTTGTGTCTCACTGTGTCTGGAGTTACCATGGGAGGGGCTGGGCGTGGGGAGCTGGGACCCCCAAGCCTACCAGATCCCCAGGAGCCATCTTACAGTGCCTGTCTTTGAAGGGGATTCTACTTCCCAATTGCCTCCGGAGTTTTAAGGTTCCACCACAGCCTGTGACCTTGGATACGACCGGATTGTTGCAGCAGAAGGTCCCACAGCAGCGACTGCAGCCAGGGGCTCCCTGGGTAGTTACTGCCAACTTCCAGACCAGACCAGAGAACAGGGTACTGCAGCAAAGGGTTGCCAGGTCGCCAGTTGGGGAGGGCTTAACCAGAGCTGCTTCCATAACGACTCAGGACCCCAAGGAAGCCCCCAGAATATCAACTCCCGGGACACTCACCCATGGGGTGGTTTCGTGTCTGGCACTCAGCGGGCACTGTAGGAGTGGATTCTCTTGACCAGCTTCCCTGTGCACTGGAGTCAGGGCCTCAGAGAAGAAGAAACAACTTCTCTTGAACCAACTGTGTGGTAGCCCCGCTGTTGGGGTGGGGTGGTTTTGCTAGGGTATAGCCAGGGTTAGGTACACTGAATTAGTTCTTAGTGCCTACCAGCCAGGAGGCCCAGAGCTTGGGTGTGGCCAGGTGGCCCCCCTAGTGCTAGTGCCAGGGGCAGAAAGCAAGGGGAGAATTCAGCATGACTGCCTCCTTGCCGCACCCCCTCGCAATTTCACTCTGGTACCAAAAACTGCCTTCTCCGTCTCTGCCTGCTAAGTGCACACTCCCATGCGGGGCCAGCTCACGGTTGCAGCGGAGGCTGGTCCAATTCATCTCTACCAGGAAGCCTCTTGGGGCCAGCTTTTTTCCCTGGTGCTCAATCTACTGGACTCGTGAGGTCCTGTTGATCTTGACCCCAGGAGCCCTGTCTTCTCTACTGCACCAACTCTGACCTGACGGTCCTGGGGCCTCCAGGGGTCCTGACCTCACGTGTCCTTCACATTGGAGCCGCAGGAGCAATGCTCAGCGGTGGGGGGATGCAGTCCAGCTATAGCCAAGAGTCTGGGGCTGGCCCCAGAAGTGGGGGGACCATGTGCAGATCTGTCAGGTGTGTGACAGATGACTCTGGACGCTTAGCCTTTAGAGGGCTGCAGGGGTTCTTCCCCCACACCCTCTGCTTTCCTGTGCTCATCTGCCTTAAGGCAGCCTGCGTGGCACTAGGGGAGGCAAGGGTCACACCAGTTGGCGCTGGTCCCAAAATGATGGGCTCACCATTCGTCAGTCTCCTGGGGAGAGACCCGCAAAGGAAGAGGAGCGGTATCAGGAGAGTGGCCAAGGCCTTGTCTACTGGATCGAGGGCCAGGGGCCACCAATAGGAACCTTAGAACCCTCCACATATCAAAGCTTGTCCTCGGCTGGGCATGAGGGGGACAGAGTGCAAGGAAGGCAGGGGTGAGGCTGAATATAAAGAGTACACCAGCCCAGCTGGTATAGCTCAGTGGATTGAGCGCGGGCTGGGAACCAAAAGGTCCCGGTTCGATTCCCAGTCGGGGCACATGCCTGGGTTGCAGGCCAGGTCCCCAGTGGGACCATGTGAGAGGCAACCACACATTGCTGTTTCTCTCCCTCTCTTTCTCCTTCCCTTCCCCTCTTCTAAAAATAAATAAATAAAATATTAAATTTAAAAAAAGTACACCATAAAGGATGACAGGCATCTGGGAGCAGGGCAGGTCAACACAAGCCCAGCTGGACCCAAAGCAAGGGCTGAGCCCCCCAAGCATGAGCTAAGGTGGAGGGTGGAGGCAAGACGAAGTGCAGTGCACAGGCATACCTCGTTTACGGGGGGGCTAAAGATTTTATTTATTTTTAGAGAGAGGAGAGAGGGAGAGAAACCTAGATGTGGAAGAGAAACATCAATCGGATTCCTGTCTCACACCCCCAACTGGGGGCCTATTATTTTGAGACCAGCACCAATAGATCTGGCCAGCAACCCAGGCATGTGCTCTGACCCGGGATCGAACCAGCGACCTTTTGGTTTGCGGGATGACGTCCAACCCACTGAGCCACACCAGTCAGGGCAGGCATACCTTGTTTCATTGTACTTCATAGATGTTCTGTCTTTTACAAATTGAAGGCAAGACCCTCCACCAGCAAAAGGATTGCAACTCATGCCCTGGGTTGTGGGTTAGGTCCCCAGTTGGGGGCATGCCAGAAGCATACTGATGCTTCTGTCCTCTTTCTCCTTTCCTTCCCTTCTCCGTAAAAATAAATAAATGAAATATTTTTTTAAAAGATTACAACTCACTATTGCAGTATCTCTAAGGTATGCCTGTAATCCTACTCGCCGGGAGGTCATTCTTATTCTCATGCATCACAAAGGAATTGTTTGGGGTTGGGAAGGTCAACCCACAGCAGGAAGTCGGCCTGCTAAGCAGCCAGCGCCTGGAAGGGGTCAGCCACAGTGACATCAAAGACGAGGACACTGTGGTGGGAGCTGCAGTGTACGGCCATGCCCAAGCACTGGAGCCTCTGTGTTCTGGCCGCATTCTGGGGCTGCACTGATGAGGCAGGGGGGCCCATTTGCACTCCTGGGCCGCAATCTATCCTTGCAGAAGGAGGGGCTACTGACCCAGAAGTCCAAGCTCCCACAAGCCATACTGGGAGCCCAAGGCCCTCAGGCAATCCGGCCCCTGGACCACGGCCTCCACATAATTACGCCCTTCTCAGGGAAAGTGAGGAACAGTTGGTCGGGCAGCCTTGCTCGGGGCACCTGATCAGGTCGGACAGTCACAGAGTCACACAAACCATATCTGGGCACTGGAAGACAGGCCTGGAGAACTTGGGGGTCAGAAGACAGAGAGGTGCCGGGACACCCACTCTTACCTGCACAATTGATACCTGGCTTCTGAGCTGCATCACTTGAGCTAAGAGGTCAATGCCAACGGCTGCCCTGTACTGACCCTGACCACCGAAGCAGTTGATGAGGAGCTGATTCATCCAGAGGAGTTGCTCACTCTGTGGGGTCACAGGTCAGAGGGGCCTCAGTTCCGGCACTTCCAGCTCTCCCCTCTCTTGCTGCACCTGAACCCTACACCTTTGCTGAGGCCACTGCCCGTGGTCTTCCCACTTGACCCGGCCACAGCCCCACACTAGGACCCCTCTCAGAATTCAGTTCACGAGTGTGGAGAGATGGCTGGACAGGGAGAGCTGGCCCACGTTCCCCAACACACCCGCCCTCCCAGCCCCCGCACCCCGCCTCGTCACAGACCTTCCTGCAAACTCACCCAGTATTTCCCACCAGGAAGATCTTGAGCTGACAGCCCCAGCGGCAGCAATCGCGGGGTTCAGCCACTAGAGGGTCGCAGCAGGCCCGAGTGTGGAGGAGGAGCCGGAGCGCGGAGGCGGGGCCTAGCCATTTGCCAAGAAACACCCCCATCACTGCCCCTCCCCCGGTCCCCGCGGAACCCCTAAAGCGGGGGTGGGTGGGGCGAAGCTGGGTCAGCTGAGTGACAGTCACGGGATCGTGACCAGCTCTGTCTGGCTTCCTGGAGGAGAGGTAGGGATGAGCGGGGGGCCTCTGAGTGTGGCGGGCCAGTGGTGGGGCCCGTGGGGAGTAAGGTTTTGTTCTGGAGTATCCTCGTGTTGGTGGGATCAGTCCCGGGGCTGGTCCCAGGCCAGAGGGCAGCGCTGCACACAAGTTGGGGGGAAGTCAAAGGCTGGAGCCCCAGGCCTCAGGGCCTGGGGCGGACAGGTCAGGCAGCCCTGGTGCCCACTCAAGCCTGGGGTGACCTGAGGCACAGAGGAGCCCATTCAGGAGGCTGGGATCCAGGAAGATGGGGAGGTCTGTGGGGGAGCTGTACCTCCAAGTCCCAAGTTCCCCAGGAAATGGAGAAGGAGCGGGAGAGCCTGCAGACCTGGAAGGAGCGTGTGGGGCAGGAGCTGGACCGTGTGGTGGCTTTCTGGGTGGAGCACTCCCACGACCAGGAGTATGGGTGCGTCTCGCCCTCCTTCCCGTGCCCTCAGGTCTTTGCCTCGCCTGAGCCCACACCTCACTCTCAGCGGTCTCAGATCTGCTGGGCCCGGCAGGCTGTTGGGGGTGCATGGCCCCTCCCTTCGCTAACACTGTGTCCTCCAGGGGCTTCTTCACGTGCCTCGGCCGCGACGGGCATGTGTATGACGACCTCAAGTATGTCTGGCTGCAGGGGAGGCAGGTAGGGATGAGCCCGGGCTTGCTTGCAGCTTTCCCAGGGGTGTGAGACAAAGTCAGCTTGGTCTGCCCTGCTTCGGTCCACACGTGCACACACACGACAGTCTGTCACCTCCATGCTATCCCTGCCCTGACAAGGGTACCTAGGACTCCCCCTCACCCCAGCCCTGAGGACCCTGCTGCCCCTCGCTTAAGCCACGTTCCCTCTGCTCCTTCACAGGTGTGGATGTATTGTCACCTGTACCGCAAGTTTGAGCGCTTCCGCTGCCCTGAACTTCTGGATTCAGCTAAAGCAGGTGCCCTCCCCCTGCCCCTATCTCCCCAAAGGCCACTCCAAGTTTACTCAATAGCTCATGTGTGCCTACTTTCTAGAGGGGTCTAGAAAGAGCGAAGAGCCTGGGGACACTCACAGCTGGGAAGAAGAGGCGAGTGTCCTCACCTGAATTCTAGCATGTCAGCTTTCCAACCACCAGGTGGCGAATTTTTGCTGCGTTATGCCCGAGTGGCACCTCCTGGGAAGAAGTGTGCCTTTGTCCTGACGCGGGACGGCCGCCCGGTCAAGGTGCAGCGAACCATCTTTAGCGAGTGTTTCTACACCATGGCCATGAACGAGCTGTGGCGGGTGACCCGGGAAGCACATTACCAGGTGCATGGGAGGGACGCTGCCCTGAGGATCTCTGTGCCCTCGCCCGCCCGTGCTGGGCACAGCCGCCTGATGCACTCCCACTCTGTGTGCAAGCCCTTTTCCCGGGCCCTGTCTGCAGGCTGGGTGTGTTGTCAGCGTCAGCCCTTCCCCTGAGCTCTCACAGCTCCGGGGCTGCTGGCAATACCCTCCGCATTGCGCTGTACTGACGTCTAAGGCTATCCCCGCAGAAGTCTCCTTCACTTCTGAACTCCTCCCCCCTCCCCGCACCTTCACAGCAGCCCTGGGTACAGAGGGCCGAATCCACAGCCAGCCCCCACCTGGGAGGGGGGAGGGGGCCTCTCCCTCCTCCCTGGTGTCCCTTGTGCTTTCAGACCCAACCTCATTGCCTGGTGTGGCATGCACCCCCACACTGGGAGCCCCTGAGGCAGGGGGCGGCAAATCCACCCTGGCCTCCAGCACCCAACCTGGGGCGGGGCCCAGAGTAGGCCCTTGGTGAAGAAAGCTGTCCTGTGAGTGGGTGGGAGGACTCGGCTCTCCCATCCCAGCGCCGAGCCCTGGGGACCTGACTGAACGGGATGCAGCCTCAGCCTGGGCCTCCCCTCACCTCGCCCCCACCCAGAGGGAAGCGGTGGAGATGATGGATCAGATTGTACACTGGGTGCAGAAAGACCCATCGGGGCTGGGCCGGCCCTGGCTCCCAGGGACCCCGGCCTCAGAGTCCATGGCGATACCCATGATGCTGCTTAACTTGGTGGAGCAGCTTGGGGAGGCTGATGACGAACTGGCGGGCAAGTACGCGGAGCTGGGGGACTGGTGCGCCCAGAGGATTCTGCAGCATGTCCAGGTGGGGGCAGGAGGCTGATGCCAGCTGCCAGACAGGGCCCGGGCACTGGGGAGCAGGGCACCCCCACCCCTCAGGGCAGCTCCTCCACCAGCACCCATACCAACCTGGAACCTGGTGGTCCCCTTTAAGATAGGGAGGCTCAGCCCAGGACCCTTGGGAAGGTGGAGAGCCCAGGGAGCTGGGTGGGGCCAGGGGCAAGAGGAAGCGTGTCAGAGCCTCAGGCATATCAAAGAGCAGGACACCCAGCCAGACCCAAGTCCTTCCAGGCTTCTGTGGGCAGCTCAGCCCGCCCAACCTCGGTGCCCTCAATGTCTCACCACGCTCCCCTTGGCGGGCCCAGGCCTAAAGCAAGAGTTAGACCCCAGCCAGGCTCTTGGCAGTGAGTTAGCCCCTCCTCAAACGCCCCTCTGAGCCAGGCCTGCCCAAGCTTGCAGGTTATGAAGGGAGGGAGGGAAGGAAGGTCTTTACGGTTGGCTGGTGGGGGCTGAAGGCAGAATTGCTTTCTCCTGCTCCTCCCCTGGCAGAGGGATGGGCAGGCTGTGCTGGAGAATGTGTCAGAGGATGGCAAGGAACTTTCTGGTTGCCTGGGGAGACACCAGAACCCAGGTGAGGGGCAGGGTGGGCTGGGTGCCACCCTGGAGGAGGGAAGTGCTCAGTTTTGGTCTCTAGGCTTCAGACGGGGGGGGGGGGTGCCTGGGGACTGCCTCTTTCCCTTCACCCTCTCCCAGCCAAGGACCGGCCAAGGAAGGGGTGACAGACCTCTCAGGCCGGGGCATCATCAGCAGGAGACATAGTGCAGGGTGGGCTGGGGGGGCAAGCTTTCTGTATGGGAGGGTCTGTCATGTGGGCTGGGGAGCTCAGAGCAGCTCCCGATGTTAAGGAGCTAGGAAGGGAAGCACGGTGGTCAGTGCGGGGGCTTGAGCCACCCAGCCGAGGGGAGGATCCGCAGCCTGCCTCACCCTGAGCCTTCACTAGGCCACGCACTAGAAGCTGGATGGTTCCTGCTCCGTCATGCCATCAGGAAAGGTGACCCTGAACTTCGAGTCCATGTTATTGACAAGTTCCTATTGTTGCCTTTCCGCTCTGGATGGGACCCCGACCACGGAGGCCTCTTCTACTTCCAGGATGTGGATGGCCTCTGCCCTACCCAGGTGGGAA
This sequence comes from Micronycteris hirsuta, assembly GCA_004026765.1. Lineage (NCBI taxonomy): Eukaryota > Metazoa > Chordata > Mammalia > Chiroptera > Phyllostomidae > Micronycteris > Micronycteris hirsuta. The sequence goes on from PVJI01004344.1 coordinate 29,208, forward strand.
TGTGCGCAGGGACACATGATACTAACCTGTTCAAAGTTTTCTGTCTTGAGAGGCTCAAAGCTTGCTCTCATCACCCACTTCACGGAGAGGGACCTGGGCTCAGAGTGGTAAACTTGCCCAGCATGACCCCAGTGGTAAGCTCTTGGCTTCTGTCCCAGTGGTCCTGGAGCTCGTGTGTGTAGGGAGGCCATTCGGGAGTACAGACAACGCCCATGCAGAGGCACTTGTTCCCTTTGTCTTGAAAAGGCTCTCTGGGTGATTTTAAGGTGTCAGCAGGGGTAGCAGATTTGCTCCCTTATGCCTATTTCCTCCGATTGTGCCTTGATCCTGCTGAGATCAGCACAGAGTGGCTGACTCTGCCACTGGCAGGAACTGAGTGTCCTAGGGACTTCAGACAGACTAGCAAGACAGACAGGTTTCAGTTCCAGGGCTAAAGAAAGCCTGCCCCATCCTTGCCCTTTGGGGTGCACTGGGTCCAGAAGCTAGTCCTATTCGAGGGACCGTTCCGACTCCCAGAGATGTCCATCCTGTGATTAAGCCCCAGGTACTTGGGCCAGATGGAGTCTGAGCCATTGTCTGAAAGATGGGGGTGACTTTCTTGTTGAGAGGGGTGGTGGAGGGTGGGACCCTGGGCTCTCAGATGCCTTCCTCTGCTCTGCTCTCAGCTAGAGTGGGCCATGAAGCTCTGGTGGCCGCACAGTGAAGCCATGATTGCCTTACTCATGGGCCACAGTGACAGTGGGGACCCTGCCTTACTGCACCTCTTCTACCAGGTGGCTGAGTACACCTTCCGCCAGGTAAGTGCCACTTCCTGGTACACAGCCCTCTATGGACTCAGCAAGGGTGTGGAGAAGACACAGGCAGGCTTTCCTGGGCTGGCGGAGAAGGCTGGCCAGGGATGGGGAGGGTCATCGCACACCCCCTACTTCCTGCTTCACTGGGTATGGTCTCTCAGCTGGTCTGAGTGTTCCTGGAGGTCCCCTGGTGCCCTCTGTTCAGTCCACAGAGCTGTCTCTGCTCCCTTGAAGCTTATGTTTCAGTAGGGGGTGGGGGGGGCAGACCATAAACGAGTGAACAGGCAAACACAGATGGCAATGGGAGCTGTGGAAAATAAAGCAAGGTCGGGGGGCTGTGGGAGGAAATGATAGTGGCAGGGATGCTCTGTACAGAGTTGTCACCTTATGTCTGATTTAGGCATTACTGGCTCCTGGAGCTTCAGGAGGGGAGGCTACAGGGCATGGGGCAAAGGCAGGGAGACAGGAGACTATAGCTGTCCTCCTGGCCAGTGAGGATGCAGCCTGGCCTGGGGTGGGCGTTGCAGTGTACAGATGCGTCAGAGTCCGGTTAAGTGGGAGAGATCTGGGCCAGGACTGTTTGGATGTCATAAGAGTATAGATGAGCCCTGGCTGATGTGGCTCAGTGGATTGAGTGCCGGCCTGCGAACCAAAGGGTTGTCAGTTTGATTCCCAGTCAGGGCACTTGCCTGGGTTGCGGGCCAGGTCTCCGGTTGGGGGCACGTGAGAAGCAACCACACAGTGATGTTTCTCTCCCTCTGTTTCTCCCTCCCTTCCCCCCTCTCTAAAAATAAATAAAGAAAATATTAAAAAGAAAAGAGTATAGATGATACTGGAAGCCAGGAGACAAAGTAAGCTTCTGAAAGTACAGAAGGAGAAGAGAGAATAGGAAGCCCAGCAAAGGAGACAAGAATCAGCTTCAAGGTAGGAAGGAAGCTGAGGCCTCCCAGAGGCCAAAGAGTGATGAGCTGTACCAGCGGCTGCTGAGGGGTACCTCGGGTGCTGAGCCTGGTGGTGAATGAATGAAGATTACTGTTTAACTTCTAAAGCCACACCATAGTCCATTGGTAAAAACTTCAGAATGGGAGAGACTATAGCAGGGGGTCTTATTCTGGAGTTCATGGGCTTCAAAACCAGAAAGAAAATGACATCTTTATTTGTACTAAGCTCTAACTGAAATCCAGCATTTATTCCCATTATGAATGGAGGCAGTGACCATAGTAGTATTAGCAGCACCCAATACAAATTCCAAGTAGGGCCTGGCTGGTGTGGCTCAGTGGATTGGGCGCCAGCCTGCCAAACAAAAGATTGCCAATTCAGTTCCCAGTCAGGGCACATGCCCGGGTTGCCGGCCAGGTCCCCAATAGGGGGCACGCGAGAGGCAACCGCACACTGATGTTTTTCTCCCTCTCTCCCTCCCTTCCCCTCTCTCTAAAGGTAAATGGGTAAAATCTTTTAAAAAATTTTAAAACAAGAAATTTCAAATATGTTCATGTTACATTGTACTTAGAGAGGCATCTCCAAGTATTGCACGAGCTCATCACTACTTCCAAACCCAGCAGTCATGAGACCCAATGCTAGATCTTTTTTTTTAAAGATTTTATTTATTTATTTTTAGAGAGAGGAGAAGGGAGGGAGACAGAGAGGGAGAGAAACAGCAATGTATGGTTGCCTCTCACATGGCCCTCACAGAGGACCTGGCCCGCAACCCAGGCATGAGCCCGGACCGGGAATCGAACTGGGACCGTCTGGTTCCCAGCCCGCGCTCAATCCACTGAGCTACACCAGCCAGGCCCAACGCTAGATCTTAATACTAAATGCATTCATAAAGAACGTGGTAGAGGCCACCAGTTGTAACTGCCTCAAGTTAAATGTAAGGAATACATTTTATTTTATTATTTTTTAAAAGATTTTTATTTATTTATTATTTTTAGAGAGAGGGGAAGGGAGGGAGACAGAGAGGGAGAGAAACAGCACTGTATGGTTGTTCCTCATATGGCCCTTACTGGGGACCTGGCCTGCAACCCAGTCATGTGCCCTGACTGGGAATTGAACTGGTGACCCTTTGGTTTGCAGGCCTGCACTCAATCCACTGAGCTACACTAGCCAGGGCCAATGCTTCTCTCTTGCATTGATGTTTCTCTCTTCTCCTCTGTCTCTAAAAAATCAATGAAAAAGGATATTAATATTTAATAATAATTAAGATATTTTAAAAAACATTTATTTTTAGAGAGAGGGGAAGGGAGGGAGAAAGAGAGAGAACCATCAATGTGTGGTTGCCTCTCCTGTACCCCCCACTGGGGACCCGGCCCCCCACCCAGGCATGTGCCCTAACTGGGAATTGAACTAGTGACCCTTTGGTTTGCAGGCTGGCACTCAATCCACTGAGCCACACCAACAAGGGCGGATAGTTTGATAGTGGATTTCAATGTCATTGATTTCTTCTATGACCCTTTCCAGAAGGGCCTCAATTTCCACTTAAGTCTCTATCCAGGAAGGAAAAAGGACTGAGGCTAGGGCTCTGAGGTTCATCCTGGGGTGTGTGAAAGGAATTGACAAGCCTCCAGGAGACAGGTGGCTAGCCAATGGGATTCCAGAAGGAGAGAAGGGAGGAATGCGGAAGGGTCAACAGAGCTGCTGGGCAGAGACAGGCTTCAGGTGGCTGTGAGGGAGGGGGAGGTGCATTTGGGACCTGTGGCTAGCAACGCAGGAATCAGATCTTGGTGATGGACATTCAGTGTCAGCTACTGGAAGAGAGGCCTGGGTAGCAGGGAACAGGGAGTCCAAGGGAGTAACTTGTTATAAAGGTACCTGACATACCAGCACCTCCATCAGGGTTCTGTTTGTTTCTTTAAATCAATTTCACTGAAGTATAAGTTATAGACACTACAGTGTGTCCATCTGGAGTGCCCAGTTCACTAAGACCTGGCAATGCATACATCTGTGTAAGCACAAGCACAATCAAGATATATAAAGTTTCTATCATCCCTGAGCAGGGTTCTTTTCAGTCCATCTTACAGTATGTACTCTAACAGCCGGTGCTCTTTTCCCTCAGTGGGTTATCTAGCTATAGACTCTCAAATCCCTGCAGAAAAGAGAGGGGGGAAAGCCCCTTGCTTTTATCCTTGTCCAGGATGCGGTATGGTGTGTTTTAAGAGCAGCGATTCTGGAGCCAGGTTACCTGGGGTCAACCCGAGCTATGACCCGGGTCGCAATGCAGTGGGGACAGTGAGAGGCCCTTCCCTAGGCTTGTCGCAAATGGGCGGCTCCTGCAGATGCTAGCTGTCAATGTCTCATTGGTATTCCAGTTTCGGGATCCCGAGTACGGAGAATGGTTTGGCTACCTAAACCGAGAGGGGACGGTTGCCCTCACCATCAAGGGGGGTCCTTTCAAAGGTGAGTGGGGAACAGGGTGGGGCTCTACGGACTACGGGAATTTGGCGGAGCTCGGTCCTCCCGACTCGCCATCTCTCCTCTCTCCGCAGGTTGCTTCCACGTGCCGCGGTGCCTGGCCATGTGCGAGGAGATGCTGGGCGCTCTGCTGAGCCGCCTCACTCCGGTCCCTGACCACCGCGCCGGGCCCCCGTCTGCCGACCCCGCGTGCTGAAGCGCTCAATAAAGTTGAGGCTGCTGCACTGCCCGCCTGCGCGTGTCTGTGGGGTCGTCGGGGTTGGGTGTAGCCGCCGCGCTTGCGGGAGGGCACCTGCTCGCCCAGAAGGTAGCCCGCCCGCCGACAGTCCTGTCTGCTCGGAGCAGTAATCCGCCCCGGGCACTGCCCCGCCCCCCCGACGGTACCGCCCCGGCCCTCGCCCGTCTGTTTCATTGGCCGTGCGGCCTTGAGGGCGGGTGCGGCGGCGAGCACTTCCGGCCGGCGGCCAGTCTCGGAGCGCACCTCCCCTTCCGCCCCCGCCCCCGCCAACCCGAGCCCGGCCCCGGCCCCGGCCCCAGCCCCGGCGTCACTTTGGATCGCGGCGGCAGCTGACTGCGCGTTCACGACCCGCTGGGAGCCGTGATCCCCGCCGCCGTTATGAACATCCGCAATGCGAGGGTGAGGGGCCAGGGCGGAAGGCTGTCCGCGCCGCGTGGGTGCGGGCCGGGTGGCCGCGTGCGCATGCTCGCGAGGGGCTTGCCGCGTCCCGGCCCGGCCGTTCTGCGCGGGGAGGTGAAGGCCAACGTGTCCGTGGGGTGGTACTACCCGCAGAGGGGGCCGGACCTACCCGAAGAGGGGGCTGGGGCTGTGAATCCCGTCTTTGCGGGATGTCGGGGTTCGGTTGCGTGGTGTCCGGTAGTCCCCCGTGGCACCCACGTTCATACTAAGGACAGACGATTTTTACGCAGCGCCTGTGGGCCAGGCCTGTGTAAAGACAGTCAGTGGCCGGCCAAGCCCTGCGGGGGGTGGGGGTGGTCGGTGACTAGACAGACAGCATGAAGGCTTCTGACAGGACCGAGGCCTGCTTAGTCACCGCAGTTCCCGGCCTGACTGCATTCCACTGCCCTCCTCCCCGCAGCCAGAGGACCTGATGAACATGCAGCACTGCAACCTCCTCTGCCTCCCAGAGAACTACCAGATGAAATACTATTTTTACCATGGCCTCTCCTGGCCCCAGGTGGGCAGCTGGGGGATTTGGGGACTGTGGACATCAGGCATCAGTTTGGGAGGAGTGGGTGTTTTCACCTAGGCTGGGTAGCTTAGAACTGGACCAAAGGAGGGACAGGATTCACACCTCTGTCTGTCCTCTCCCTGGGAAAGAAAAGGGCGCAGTGTGCTGCGGGGAAACCAAGCCACTGGGCCTGGAGGTCAGGAGCTGTCACTGAACTCGCCACCTGATGGACTTCTGTCTGTCATGTACACGGTGGACTGTGGGCCGAGGTGTCCCCTAAGGGCTCCTCACCCGGGACAGGAAGTTGTTTTCTGACTTCTTTTTCCTCCCTGTCACCCAGCTCTCTTACATCGCTGAGGATGAGAATGGGAAGATTGTGGGGTATGTCCTGGCCAAAATGTGAGTCACCAAGAAAGGGGAGAAGCTGGGTGTGGGAACTGGCGGGGAGGGGGGCCGCATGAACACTGCACATGTCTGGTGGATGCTGCCTGGCTTGGTTTTTTAAAAAAAATTAATTTATAGACTTTTTTTTTTTTAAGTTCAGTCTTAAGTTCACTGCAAAATTCAACGGAAAGGACAGAGTTCTTATATACCCCCTCCCCCTTCCCCCCCAGTTTCCTTTATTATTAAGGCCTTGTGGTATATTTCTTACAATGGATGAACCAATATTGCTACATCGTTAAAGTTTATAGTCCCCGTTAAGTTTCATTCTTGCTGTTGTACTTTCTGTGGATTTACACAAATCTCTAATGACATGTATCTACTATTAGAGTGCCATATGGAGTAGTTTCACTGTCCTAAAATCAAAATCCTCTGCGTGTGCTTACCTGTTCATCCCACCCTCCTCCTGGCAACCGCTGATCTTTTTACTGTCTCATGCTTTTACCTTTTCCAGAATGTCATTTCATTGCAGCCAAAAACTGTATAGCCTTTTCAGATTGGCTTCTTTCACTTACTAATGTGAATTTGTTACTCTATGTCTTTTCATGGCTTGCTAGCTCATTTCTTTTTATCACTGGACAATATTCCACTGTACTCCATTGACACTAAATGGCTTTTGGCTGCTGTGAGGGATTTTGGGAGGCCCAGCTCTCCCCCCAGCCCAGGTCGGGGGGAACTTTGGGGCCAGCCAGAGGAGTCTGTGCTCCGGCCGTGTACATATGCAGGGTGGGGGTGCGGGGTAGTAGCTGCATCTGCACCAGGCGCCTTGCTAGCCTCTTTCCTTTCTTCTTGCTCTAGGGAAGAGGACCCAGATGATGTGCCCCATGGACATATCACCTCACTGGTGCGTAGGGCCCACACAGGCCCCTATGGGGGTGGGAGTAGGGGTTAGTTGGGGCAGCCCTCGAGGACCCGCCCTTCTTTCACCAGGCTGTGAAGCGTTCCCACCGACGCCTTGGCCTGGCTCAGAAGCTGATGGACCAGGCCTCCCGAGCCATGATTGAGAACTTCAATGCCAAATACGTTTCCCTGCATGTCAGGAAGAGGTGGAAGCCAGGGCCTAGGGAAGGGAGGGGTAGGGAGGAGATACTCTCTTGATGTGGATCCTGGGGTGCTCTAGCGTTTGGAGAAGATCCGGAAGTGGGATTAGTGGGGAGGGGGCACTAGGGAGAGGGGCAGGGCCTGGACGTGCTGCCCCTGCCTGACTAAGCCTGTGCGGCTCAGTGGTGCCTTGTTCCCCTGCAGTAACCGGGCCGCCCTGCACCTCTATTCCAACACCCTCAACTTTCAGTAAGTAGACCTAGATTTTTCTAATATAGCGGGGGTGGTCCCAGGTCTGGCTCATCCACGTGGCTGGGATGGGCTGAGCTGACTTCCAGGCGGTGGGCTGGGGGAGGCTGACACGGGGAGCAGGTCCCGGACTCCACACACGTTGTCACAGAGCCTCCCCCACTCTCAGTGGTGACGGCACCTGCCTGCTGCCATCTGCTCAAGGCATGCGATGCAGAAGGATGTGTGATGTGTCTTGCTGGGTGGAGGAGCGATTGCTTGATGCTGGCCGAGCGAAGGTGAAGGGCAGCATGGTGAAGAGCACACAGGCTTTCCAGTTAAGGTTCAGAAGGAGAGATGAGGGCTCAGGACGCGAGCAGAAGCCCAAGAACAGGACTCCAAGTGCCCAGGCACCTAGGAGCACCTGAGTGGGGCCAGAAGAAAGGAGAACATGGTGCCACAGAAACCTCTGCACGAGGCATGGCGGGAGCTAGAGCCCTGGGCATCCTGGTGGATGAGGGTGGGTCCACCCAGGGACATGGGAGTCCGCGCGCCCGGCACAGGACAGCAAGAGCCTGGCAGGGAAGTGACGCAGCCAATACAGGATGATAAAAGCTACTCGAAAAGGAGGCCGGGATGGACTGTCCCTGGAGGGCCCACTGAGACGGCACTCAGTCTGCGTTTGGTGGGGGATGAGAAGGGACTGTCGTGAAGGGTATTTGAGGAGGGATCTTTGACCCAGGTGCTGATACCTTCGGTGGTCAGCAATTCCAGGGGCTTAGGTACGGCAGGGCCCTTCTAGGCCATCAAGTCCAGCTCCTATGCCAGTGGCAGGTGCCCAAGTCTGCACGCATACCTCCTGAGCTGCTAGGGCCAGGGTCCATGCTGCCTGGCAATGCCCATCAGGAACAGAGGGTGCAGCACCCCTCCTCCTGGGTCCCAGTTGCTAGCATAGGAACTGACCATGCAGTCTCAGTAAGTGACAGGGAGCAGGTCAGGGAGGGAAGAGGATGGCTAAACCAGGCTTCAACTCACAAGAAACCACAGAAAGATCTTGGTTTCCAGATTAGGGGTGCCGGACCCTGGTCGGACGCAGCGGAGGGGAGGGAGGGATAAAGGCACTGGGTACTACTCACTGCTGGAGAGAGCAGAGGGAAGGCTATGTTGGAAATGGGGCTGGTCTACAAAAGGGTCCTTCAGGGGGAAATGACATCCTGCCCCACTAGCACATGATGCCGGAAGGCTGAGGAGAATTTGACCACTGATTCAGACCATCCTTCTGTCCACCGCCTGCCCACAGGATCAGTGAAGTGGAGCCCAAATACTATGCAGATGGGGAAGATGCATATGCAATGAAGCGGGATCTCACCCAGATGGCCGATGAGGTAAGAGTGGGGTCAGGGCCACAGTCCCCACAGGTGAAGAAAAGCAAGGCAAGTAGGGGCAGGCCCTGCTGGAGGGAAGGCGAAGCTCCCAGGGGCCCTGAGATGGTTGGGGGGCTGCAGTGGCTGGAGGTGAGATGGACCAGGTGCCAGCTGTTGCGGCCACATTGCTGGGAGTCCTGACTCTTGTCGCTTCAATTGCCTCAGCTATCAGGGAGGAAGCTGGGCCTTGTCAGGGCTTTGTAGGAGGCTACATCGGCCCGAGATTCCATTTTCAGGAAGAAGCTTGTGCCGCCCTGAGGCGTGATGTGAGAGGCAAGGGAGGCGACCCCTGGAGGCACTGAGAGTGAGGGCTCCAGGATAGCAGTGGGGGTCTGGGGACAGCCGTGGCCTGCCTCAAGGCTCATGGGTAAGACAAAACAGGGCTGAGGAAAGAGTCAAGATCCTACAGCAGCCTGTGTGAGGGAGGCATGAACAAACTCCCTTTATAGAAGAGAAAATAAGCCCAGAGAGGGCAGAGTCAGGATTCAACCCAGTGTGGTCCTGTGTTTCCTGCCCTGACCCTGCTGCCTCTCACTGTGCCCCCTGTCCCCAGCAAGTGACAGGCAGAGTCCCCTGGGCTGCTTGAGAGGGCCTACATGGTCTGGAGACTTAGGCCCTATCTCCTCTCTCCTGCTTCTCCCTGGGCTCCTGACGGCAGCTGCGGCGGCACCTGGAATTGAAGGAGAAGAGCAGGCACACAGTGCTGGGCACCATCGAGAACAAGGCGGAGAGCAAGGGCAACTCGCTTCCAAGTTCAGGAGAGCCCTGTCGTGAGGAGAAGGGCCTGGCTGCAGAGGACAGCGGTGGTGACAGCAAGGACCTCAGCGAGGTCAGTGAGACCACAGAGAGCACCGACGTCAAGGACAGCTCAGAGGCCTCTGACTCAGCCTCCTAGAGCCTGCAAGCGCTTGCCTCCCCACTGTGGCCTGCCCGTCCCATCCTCACCCGGGGTTTCACAATAAACTTCACCCAGTGGCCTTGGGGGGTTTGTGTGTGCGAGTGTGCACATTTGGGGGGATGTGCCTCAGGCCCGTCTGTGTCCCTGTGGAGGTGGACCTCACAGCCTTTCGGCACAGCGCGTCCTGGAAGGCCCAAGTAGAAGGGAAGAGCTCTGTCGGGGCTTTGGAGGTGGAGCTCCCAAGTCTGTTGGCTTTCAGCATCTTTGGGCCCTAGGGAGGGAGATCCTGGAGTTCTGGATGCCACACCCAAGTGGGGGGGTGGCAGATGCTCTGCCTTCTGAGCCCTGCTCTGTCACTGCCTTGCTGGGCTCTAGACGCCTAAGTCCAACTGCTCACTGTTATCTACTGATGTCCTATCTGGGTTATGGCCCAACCAGCTACCCAGTTGCGGAAGTCCTGGCAACTGCCCTTGATTCATCCCTCCCCTGCCATCCAAAAGGTCAGTGAGTCCTGTGTGTTTGACCACCATAGTACTCCTTGAATCTACTCCCTAACCTAAGCCTTAATTTGAAAACAATTAATAGACTTTGGGTAGTTTTCAGTTTACAGAACGGACTGATAAGTAGAGACTTCCTGTGTACCCCGTCTACCTCCTCAGTTTCCCCTGTTGACATTTGGCATTGAATTGCATTTGTTACAATTGAGCCAATATTGATATGTTATTAACTACAGTCCAGAGTCTACATTTCCCTCTTTGTGTTTGTACATTCTATGGATTTTTAAAAAATATTTATTTTTTTATTTTTAGAGAGAGGGAAGGGAGGGAGAAAGAGAGAGACATCAATTGGTTGCCTCTGGCACACCCCCAACTCAGGACCCCCACAGGCAACCCAGGCATATGCCCTGACTGGGAATGGAACCAGTGGCCATTCAGTTCACAGGCCAGCACTCAATCCACTGAGCCACACCAGCCAGGGCTGTACATTCTATGGATTTTGACAAGTGAATAATGTCATTTCATGCAGAATATAAGCCCTTTGTTTTTCATGGCTTCGCTATAACTCCCACATTTGTTCCTGTGCCCCTTCCTCTGGCTGCAGCGCCATCACTTGCTGCTCCTAGACCCTGAGCAGGGTGTCTGGGCTGCCCACCTCCCAGTGAAGCTCAGCACTCCTGAGCTGTCACTGTACCTAAGTCCCTGCAACTGCAGATGGCACACTACTTCCCCCGCCAGGCTGAATATTTCACCACCAGGCCTGGAGCTCGGTTCTCTTTGGCTGGCGCTTGGCACGTGACCAACAGGCTGCGGGGGAAGCTGAAGCCGGGAGGGAGGGGTTGGTGGGGACTGAAAGTGGAGTCTGCGCATGCCTGCCTGCTCCCTGGCTCTGGCGACAGCTGTGCTCTGATTGGCTTGAGTCGCAGGCTCCGCTGCAGGGGTGGCAGACGGATACTTGCCCCGCCCGCCGGCGCCTGGCGTCAGTGCCTTCCGCAAGCCACGGCGGGCTTTATTCCCAGGCTCTGATTGGTCCGGCGGCGGTGGTGAGCGTCTTTGCGTGTTGCCGTGGCCGCGCCCTGCCACTGGAGGGAGGGAGCCGGTGGCGGCTTGTGAGGCGCCTTTACGGATCCCCGCTTCCTCCCCCTGCCCAGCCCACAAGAACCCGGCCCGCCCTTTGCCCTTGGTGCCCTGCGTCTGTGGCGGGCTCTGACGCTAGGCCGCCCCCAGGCAGTCGGGTTTCCTGGGCGGAGGTGGGAACTGCTGGGGGAGGGAGGGGAAGCCGCAGGCCCGGCTGGCCCTTGGGGCCCAGCACTTCCCCCGCCTCTGGGAGGGGCCTCTTACGTTCCAAAGAACCAAGCTGTGGCTGGAAGGCTGATAGAAGGAAAGCAGGCTCCCCTACCCCTTCCTCCTTCTAGGGTAGCCTTTGGGGACCTTCTCCCCCTCCCCCCATGAACCTATATACTGAGGCGTATAACATTATACCTCGTTGTTAAACTTCTGGAAAGCCGATTTGTAGGAAAATAGGAGGGACCTCACTGCCCAATTCATGCTTTCATCGATTGTTGCTGTGTGCTGTGATGCGGGCTGCTTGTGACGGCCTCCCTCTTCATTGATCTCTCCCCTCTGGTCTGTCATCCACGCAGCAGACCTGACCCCATCAGCACTGTGGTCACCCCTGAGGACCAAGTGTACACTCCACTCTCCACTCCACAACAGGTTTAGCAAAGTCCCTTGGATCTGGTCCTTGCCTAATGCATGATAATGGGATTTTGGATTCTTTGGGAACAATGGAGCTGAGGATAGAGCAAGCTTTAGGGCCTTAAGTGCCAAGCAAGTGCCCTAAAAGCCAGGGCTAATTACTTGAGGTTTTAAAGCAGTGGCTGAACGGCGCATCACGTCCACATTTCTGGAGTCAGAAAAGGACTGAGGAGAGCATTTGAAAGTAGGGCCTGAGATGAGTTCATCAGCAGTTTCTAGTGGTCTTGAGCCCTGTGCTAAGCTCTGTTGAATGGGTGAGGGACTTTTGGGGACCATTCAGGGCTTGGATGGAAAAAAGGGGCCAGGCTGTGTTGGGGTTAGCTGATGAGGGGTGTGGATTCCTGACCAGGAGCAGTTTCCAGGGTGGGTGCATCTTTTCATGCCGTGGGAAGAGGTGAGAGATTCACTTGCCTGCCTTGCTGAAGGATTTGAACAGTTGGTACAGCTCAAACCAGCTACTGGAAGTCTATGTCCTGGGCCTACTGGGGACTGGCCAGCTTCCAAGTCTTCCATCCCCAGACCCTGTGGACACATAGCATCTTAGAAAAGGCCCTTGGTTCTGGGGGGTGGGGAGGGCTGCCGCAAGCTTAGGAGTTATGTTTTCACCTTCTGGGTAAGAGAATTGCTCATAGTTGAAAGGCAGGAAGTACCTGCATAGCCTGCCCTCCCTCCCAAAGAGCTGCAGGTCTAGGTCACGTGTGTTCACATGTACACAGAGCCCGACATTGACATCCATGCACACAAAGGCCCAGACCCTTTGCACTAGTACATACAGGCTTGCATCCTGAGCACAAGCCTAAGTGTGTTACTCCTCCCACGCTCTAGACCCCAGGGATTTTCCTCCCAGCCAACTGAAGACAGTTGCATAGTCTGGCTTCTCACCTGCCACCTGCATCCTGACTTCCCAATTTACTGGAGAAAAGCTGTTACCCTGTGGCTTTGAGTTGGTAGAGAGGGAAACTACAGTTTCCCCTGGCTAAGGGAGACCCCCAGACTTTCCTCCAGGCTTGCTAAGACCTTACTCTGAGGGGGTAGTTGGAAAGCTGTGCCCCCACCCTCAGGCTTAGGACAAGACAGGTGCAAGCTGCAGGGGAAAGGAGACAGAAGAGTCTGTTCCGGCAGCAGGAAGTGGTAACCACCTATGGGGAAACGAGGCTGGTTCCTCCCTATGGGGTGGAGAAGGGGAACCTTAGCTGAACACTATTCTCTCCCCCTCACATGGGGGTCTGAGGGGAATGGCCGATGAGGTTCTGTTCTCTGGTGCTGACCTTCTTTCCCATCCCACACTGGGGATCGCTCCGGGCTGTGCCTTGGGAAGAGTGGGCCCCATCCGATGTCCTGGGGATCCGGGGGAAGCTGGTGACTAAGGGGAGTCCAGGGGCTGGAGCAGCTTTGATGTCCCCACTCACTGGCATTGAAGGCTGATGGCCATGCTGTGAAGGGTGCTGTCTGGCAGTGGTGGCCAGACAACCTTCTAGAAGTGGGGGGACAGCAGCCAGAGGGTGCCAGCTTGCTGACACCTTGGGGTTCTCACAGTGGTCCAGACTGCTTAGCAGGAGAGCTTTGGGCACAAGGCAGTTCAGGTATGGCCCGACGCCCAGTGGGAGGGAAGGCAAGGACCCAGCTTGGTGGGACTCCCACAGAACCACAGAAGGCCCTTGAGGGCAACACAAGGCCTCGGTCGCCCCGCCCCCGGGTCTCTCTGGGGGCGGAGAGGGGAGGGGCGGGGCTGGTGCAGGGTGCTGGCTTCGGAACCCCAGGTCCCAGCGCCCGGCCCACTAACGGCTGCTGCGTGGAAGCAGCGGGGCTCGACGGCGCTGCTGCCCGGCTTCCATGGCCACGCACGGGAAGCTGCGCCGGGAGCGGGGGCCGCAGGCCGAGTATGAGACGCAAGTAAAAGGTGAGAGGGCGCTGGGCTCTTCTGGTCCGGTTCCCTGCTGAGACCCCAAGGCTATGGGGGAGCCCAAAAAGTCCCGTTGCCACAGTTCCAGGTCCCTCAGTCCTCCCCTAATGACGGGGGTTGGGTGATGCAGGAGGGAGCCGGAGCCCCTGCCTGCTTCTCTGTACCCCTTTGGCCTCAACCGCCCTGCTGTTCTCCCTTGCTTTCCCCTTTCCTTCCCTCCTTTATACCTCCATCACTCCCTTCCTTTCGTCTCGCTATCCTAATTGGTTCTTTTTGCACCTCACCCAAGGAGCCAGAGGAGAGAAGGGGCCTCTGGCTACACCAAGATGACCCCCCAGAAAGTGGCATTCTAGCCAGAATGAAATCAAACACCTTGACTTTGCTGAGGGGGGCCAGCTAAGGGAGTCTGGGCACTTAGGTGGATGGCTTTGTCCTTAAACCACTTCAGTGGTTTAACCACTACAGGGCCTGTAGCCCAGTCCCTTTGCCCTCCCTTGGGCACTGAAGGGGCTCCGAGCTGAGGGCCGCTGTGTGTGGGTCGGTCTGGCGCAGTGAATCCTGGCCTGAGAGATTCAACAAGGCCAGCCTCGAAGCCTTCTGAGGAGTAGCCCTCTTTGGGTGCTGATAAACACTGTGCAAATCGCATGCAAATCAGCTTTGCCAATTCTTTGTCGGCAACTTCTGTGGTTTTATTTGGGGGTTTTATTTAGGGCGTGGTAACTCTTACAAAGGGAAGGAGGTAGCATCCAAGCACCAGCAGTTGAGGGCCAGAGTTTCCCTGTGTGTTTCATATCATTCTCAATCGCTGCGTTTACCGATGGGAGACCCTGAGGCTCAGAGGAGCGGTGGCTTGCTCATGGTCATAGAGCGCCACAGCTCCTAGGAGGCAGAATGAAATGACCCTTGAAGTTCCTTCCAACCCAGAGATGCAGGTTCCAATGTAATTACCAGTGCAAGCCATTTCCGCCGGAGTGTGTCTGGATCCTCCCCGTGTGAGGGAAGCAGCCTGCCGGCCAGAGCCAGCTTGAGGCAAGGGTGCGGGGTGAGCCAGCTCTCCCAGCTGCACCTTCGTCATTTCGCAGAGGGAGGCAATGATTCCCATCCTGCTGCCGCAAAATGTCGTGAGGCTGAAGGACTTTGGAAACTCTTCAGTCAGCAAATGTGGCTCAGTCAATTCACACTGAAAAATGGAGAATTTGAGTAAGGCTGTCTTTAAAATCTTGCTTGCCTGCTGTGGACCTCCAAAGACTTCAGCTTCTGTTCCCTGCCCCCCACCCCCAGCACCGCCGAAGGAAGCTTCCTACCATGCTAGAAAACAGGATCAGTGTCTTGACATCCTGAATTATGAAAGGTCAGCATAGTCGTGGTTGGGAGGCCATCTTCTCTTCTGCTTTGCTTGTCAGCAGAAGTGAGACCTGGGCCTTGCTCACAGGAAGTGCTGGTGGGGCCCGAGCACAGCGGATTCCATCCTTCCCTGTGGCAGATGTTTTGTATGCATTTCCTCTGCCCGAGGCCCTGGTAGTACAATGCTGAGCAAAGGAGAGCCAATCCTTGCCCTCCTAGATCTCAGACACATCTAGTAAATAAGGAATCACACAGTTTCCGTTACGCCGCTAGCCACTATAAGGGGAAAGCGGATAGTCCAGAAAGGGGGTGGGGAAAGGGCCAGTCCTAGTCTGGGGAGAGGTCAGGGGATGCTTGTCTGATGAGTGCATCTGAACTGACATCTGGGAGGTGGACAGAGACACAGCCTAAAGCACTAACTCACAAGTGTCCTACTTGACACCAGCCACTGCGCATGTCTGGATCCTGACCGAGGCGTGGCTGCCCTGAAAAATAAGTGAAAGAAGTTGGCGGCTGGGCCATTCAGCACTGTTCGGCTGTCCCCAGAGAGCTGTTGCTGCTCTGGGAGGTGGGGCAGGTGCCAGAGGAAGGCGTGGTGTGCTGGGAGGTCTCAGACATTTCTTGGAATGAAATGAAATGTACTTTTATTCACAAAATCTTACCACGATTCAATGAAGACTCTCCTGACTGCAAGTGGCATAGAACCTACTCCACCTGGCCCACGGAGCTGAGAGTCAGCCACTGGAGCCTGGCCTCAGATAATAGAAGGACTCTGCTTGGTTCTGCCCTGGTCTGCACTGGTTTCACTGTCAGGAAGCCCGCCCCCCCCCCAGCCCCCACCACTTTCCCGTTTCCCAGGCTTCCACTTATGTAGCTTGGCCCCCTCAGTGGAAAAAGAGCACCTGTTCAGTAATTCTAATGAAAGTGTGAAGACTATGGCCCCTGGCCCCATCACTGAGCCAATGGTGGATAGGGATGGAGGTGTCGAGGGACTGGTTATGCATGCAGCAACATCTGGGGCAGCAGGTGTCAGGGAGAGGGACTCAGGGGCTGAGAATAGGAAGGGGGTGTTCTCCAAAGGGAGATCAGAGACAGAGATGGGGATGCCCAGTGGGTAGAACCCACTGAGGCTACTCCACACTCCACAACCCCTGGGAAGTCGCTGGCGGCCCAGAAATCCAAATGGTACTGGTACTGAGCTGTTCACCGTAGAGTCCTCTGAAACAGCCACCCCGGGTCCTGCCACTTCATGCATCCTCCTGGGCTGGCTCCCTGGTCTGAGCCCTTACTGTCTTTTGCTTGGACTGGTGCAGGAGCTGCCAACACGGCTGGGCGCTTTCCTCTATCACCTGGCCTCCTCCTGGGCTCCCCATGGCAGCCCCGGGGAGCTGTGGCTGCCCTCTCCCTTAGCTTCAGCCAGGTGTCGCCTGGACCTGGGTCCCTGTGCATTCTGCCCCCACTGGCCTCTCGCACTCCGTTGTGTCCCCTGGCACGGCTGACTCCAGCCACACTGGCTTCAACCGCCTTCACTGTTCCCTCGGCCTGAACACTCTTCCTCCA
This sequence comes from Micronycteris hirsuta, assembly GCA_004026765.1. Taxonomy (NCBI): domain Eukaryota; kingdom Metazoa; phylum Chordata; class Mammalia; order Chiroptera; family Phyllostomidae; genus Micronycteris; species Micronycteris hirsuta. Next base: position 45,697 of record PVJI01004344.1, read on the forward strand.
GATGTCCTCACAGCACCCCCCTCACTTCCTTCAGTTCTTCTCCAGTGTTACTTGTTCCTGACCACCCTCCTCAAAAGTAACCATCCCCATCCCCTGCTCTGATCTGTTCACTGGCTGTGTGTGCCCCCAGTCCCATCTCAGCTCCACGAGGGCAGGCAGTCGGTCAACCCTCTTTGCCACTGTATCTTTGTCTCTAGCATGTAATCGGCATTCTGCTGGATAAATACAGCAATGAATGCCCCTCCCTAGACACATGCCAGAGATTAATAAGTGGGTGACCTGCTCGTCAGAGCCAAGATGATGACTTATTTTACTTATTTACTTAATTTTTTTTTCGAGGGAGAGAGAAAACCATCCATTTGTTGTTCCATTTATTCATGCATTCACTGGTTGATTCCTGTATGTGCCCCAACTACTGGGGATCAAACCCACAACCCTGGCGTATGGGGGTCAATGCTCTAATTGACTGAGCTACCCGGCCGGGGCCCGACAGTGACGTATTTACCCAGGAGCCCCGGTGCCCACCTGGGCGTGCAGCTGCTGGTAAAAGTGTTTGCAGGGGTTGCTTAAGCCTGTCATTCAGGCAGTTCTTTGTTTTAGGTCTATGTGGGGAAAGAAAGCAGTGTTGCCCAATCAAGCCAATGATAAAGTGTCAAAAGCCAGCAGTGTGGGGGCCCTGGGTGTGGCTCTTGTCTGCTGGGAGATGGGGCTCGGGGTGCCCTGAGGGGGTTGTGATCAGGAGTGGGAACTGGGGACCAAAAACAGGCCTGTTTCCTCACTCCCTTCACTTGTCAGACCTGATCAGCGCTCCCCAGCCGCCGGCCTTCAGTGTGGGGCTGCCGTTTGTTGCAAGTCCACTGCAGGTTTGGCAGAGCACCGCAGCCGCCTTGCCCCTGTGCAGCCCTGTGTGTCTGTGTTTGCAGGGAGGCTGCTTTGCCTGGGGCCCTAGACACCTGAGGGGCAAGAAGTGGCAGGGGAAGCAATTCGGGGGCTTTCCTGGAACTGGAGAGTTGTGGGCAGCCTAAGTGAAAGGCGCCTGGCTGGGGCAGCTGTATGTTCTCACCATCACAGCTGATTCCACCCCTCCTGGATCTGCCATACTCCTCACCTGTAGGCCTCTACACAGCCCTCCCCTCGCCCTGAAACAGCCTTCCCATTCTTCTTCAACACTTGGGCCTGGCTGGTTCCCTTGAGCCTCAGCCCAGAGGTCCCTTTCCTCAGACCTGTTCTGAGCTCAGCTGGACAGCTGAACCCATCATTTATTCCTGGAAGCCCATCTCCTTCTTCCTCCTCAGCCCCAGCCCTCACCCTCAGGGTGGACAGGATGGCCTCCTGCCCAGGCTTGAGCCATGGTTCCCCACAGAGATGCGCTGGCAGCTGAGTGAGCAGTTGCGCTGCCTGGAGCTGCAGGGTGAGCTGCGGCGGGAGCTGCTGCAGGAGCTGGCTGAGTTCATGCGGCGCCGTGCTGAGGTGGAGCTGGAGTACTCCCGTGGCCTGGAGAAGCTGGCCGAGCGCTTCTCCAGCAGAGGAGGACGCCTGGGGAGCAGCCGGGAGCACCAAAGCTTCCGGTAGGTTCTTGTTGGCAGGATGGTTGCAGCAGGGCCCAAGTCCTGCTCCCAGTCTGAGTGCCCCTCTGCCCCCAGAAAGGAGCCGTCCCTCCTATCATCTTTGCACTGCTGGGCCGTGTTGCTGCAGCAGACGCGGCAGCAGAGCCGGGACAGCGCAGCCCTCAGCGAAGTGCTGGCCGGGCCACTGGCCCAGCGCCTGAGTCACATTGCGGAGGATGTGGGGCGCATAGTCAAGAAGGTAAGGCCCTCACCCTGGGCATAAGAGGTGTGGATGGCCTCAGGATCTGTCGAGGGCAGTCTGTGGGTACTCAACCCAGGGGCGTCAGAGCTGGGAGGGCAAAGGAAGCCAGATGGGTGTCAGGCAGCGGGGAGGTGGGTGTAGCCTTGAGTGCCAAGCTGAGGTGACCACTCCAGTGTGTGCGGCACTGAGGCAGTGATTTGGTCACACATCGCCTCTTCCCCAGAGTAAGGATCTGGAGCAGCAGCTGCAGGAGGAGCTCCTGGAGGTGGTGTCAGAGCTTCAGACGGTAAGAATGGGGCAGGGTCTACCCCGGTCAGAGCAAGGCTATCTATCACATTACATCTCACCAAGCCAGGCTCGAGGACTGGGTGTCCAGGACAGACCTGCCTTTCTCCCTGCCCTGGGCGCAGGGTTGGGGGCTAGGTGCTCACATGGGATTGCCTAACTTTCAGGTCTGAGTACCAGGAGGAAGGGGAGGGTTGGCTGTGGCCTTGGCCTACAGCAGGGCTGCCTGGTCTTGGGCCTCCCTGCAGGCCAAGAAGACGTACCAGGTGTACCACACAGAGAGCATGAGTGCCGAGGCCAAGCTCCGGGAAGCTGAGCGGCAGGAGGAAAAGCGGGCTGGCCGGAGTGCCGCCGCCGCCACAGCCACCGCCAGCACTGAGGTGGGGCCCCTCCGCAAGACCTCCCTCAAGAAGGGATCACGGCTGGTGGAGAAGGTGGGTATAGCTCCTGGCCTTTGTCCCTGGGAGTCCCTGGCCCACACTGGGGCCTGTGGGAAAGTGGTACACGGAGGGGCAAGGCGGGCCTGCGGAGGGCCTGGACCTCTGGCAAAGCTGTGAGGGGGGCCGTGGTCCTGATCCTGCTTACCCAGCCCTGCTGGCTCTGGAAGGCTCCCCATGTCAGAGCGGTACAGAGAGGTCAGGAGGATAGTGACTGTCTCCCCGTGCTCCTAGCTGCCTCTCCCCGCCCCCAGCTGAGCTGGGGTGAAGAGAGCTCTGCTGCTTCCAAGCCTGGGGGCCTTTCTACCCACCCTCCTTGCCTCATACAGTGCTGTGAGGTTTCAGAGCCAAGGAACGTAGAATGGGTGATCGGGTGCTATACAGGGATAAAGAGCATTTGAAGTGGGCCCTGAAGAGAGGATGAAGAGGTTGAGGGTGGCAGAAATACCAGGATGTGGAGGTGCCAAGCTGGAAGGAGCTGAGGCAGAACTGGGGTTGCCAGCCTGAGATAGGGGGGCGGGGTTTGTGCACAACAGGGTGGGCCGGGTGAGCGCATCGGGACTCCTGGCCATACTGTTTGAGGGGCCTGTGGGACTTCGGGTGTAGCTGTCCACATGGAGAGGACAGGGGAGAAAGACTATGAGGTCTGACCAAGTAGATGACCCTGGTGTACTTGTGTGGTCTTGAGCAGCGTCACGCCAAGTTCTTGGAGCACAAACTCAAGTGCACGAAGGCGCGCAATGAGTATCTGCTCAGCCTGGCCAGTGTCAACGCTGCTGTCAGCAACTACTACTTGCATGATGTCTTGGACCTCATGGACGTGAGTTCTGGGTGGCCAGGCGGGGGCGGGGGGGCCAGCCCCCAGTGCACCGGGGCCTGCCCCAGCTGTGTCCTTGCTTTCTCCTCAGTGCTGTGACACCGGGTTCCACCTGGCCCTGGGGCAGGTGCTCCGGAGTTACGCGGCTGCCGAGAGCCGCACCCAGGCCTCCCAGATGCAGGGTCTGGGCAGCCTGGAAGAGGCGGTGGAGGCCCTAGATCCTCCAGGGGACAAGGCCAAGGTGCTGGAGGTGCACGCAGTTGCCTTCTGTCCCCCGCTGCGTTTTGACTATCAGCCCCACGAAGGCGATGAGGTGAGGGTCACTGCCCCTGCCCCTTAATGCACCCAGAATTGACACCAAGGGCTTCGCATTGCCTGCCCATCAGGTAAGTCAACGAATTTCACTTTGATAACGAGTCGAAACTCCTGAGTGCAGCTTATTTCTCAGACCCTCAGTCAACGGCCCTGAGGCAAATGAGGTCTCCCACTCACATTTGAAGCAGACAGACTTCTGTAGGTCACTGTAATTCATCCAGGGCATGAACACACCCCACAAGGCAAGCACAGCAAAACTGTCAGTTGACATTGACATTTGGCAGGTGGCGGTGGGCATATAGCTGTCCACATACTCTTCTTCCAATTGTTCTGTATGTTTCAGACATTTCTTTTTGTTTTTAAAGATTTTATTTATTTATTTCTAGCAAGAGGGGAATGGAAGGAGAAAGAGAGGGAGAGGAACATCAATGTACCGTTGCCTCTCACACACCCCCAACTGGGGACCTGGCCCACAACCCAGGCATGTGCCCTGACTGGGAATTGAACTTGCAATGCTTTGGTTCACAGGCCACCGCTCAATCCGCTGAGCCACACCAGCCAGGGCTTCAGACATTTCATAACACAAACTTAGAGGCGAAGAAACTGTACAAGCAGTAAAATGTAACTAGGCATCTTTTTACTTGGCTCTGGGCTTTTCCCCCCCTTTACCAGTTTATCCTAATGGACACTGTGCATGGGCTGGGATTACATGGAGCTTTTACTTATTTTATCTGTATTTTGACCAAAATAATAGTTTAAAAGCTTCGAGGTTACTGAAGGCTTACAATGGTACACAGTTATTCGCCGACACCCTTTCTGTTCCCATTCCCACTCCCCAGAGACACCCACTTCCCAGTCTTCTAGCCGCTGCCTCTGGAGCTTCCCTCTGTGTGTTCAAATCATGCAGCAGGCTGCTAGCTGCTTTTCACCTTGCCATAGGCTCTACCAGCTTCCTTCTGTGGAGGGCCCGGGCTCAGCCCCACCGCCGCCTCCCTGCGGTAGCGCTCGTGGCTCTGTCCTCCACGCCAGGCAAGCAGCGCGCTCCCTCTTTGTTTCCAGAGCCCTGCTCTGGAGCAGGTCTGAAAATGCCTGTGTTCCTTCCTTGAAATTGATTGGTAGTTTAGCTGGATATAGAGTTCAAGGTAGAAAATCAGTTTCCTTTCAGTATTATAGGTGAGAAGTCCAATGCCATTTCATTTCTGAGTCTTTGTACATGATCTGTAATTGTTCTCTATGAAGCTTTCAGGATAGTCTCTTCCTTTTTTTGGTAAAATTTTAGGATGCTGTGCTTTGGGGACTCTTTTTCCTTCATGATGCTGGGCAAACAGTGGGTCCTGTCAGTCTGGAAAGTTGTGTCCTTAGGTTTTGTTTGTATTATTTCTTTGATAATTTTCTCTCCTTAATTGTCTTTTCTTTCAAGAATTCTTGTAATTATGGATGGAACTAGAGGGTATTGTGCCAAGTGAAATAAGTCAGACCAAGAAAGACAAATATGGCCCTGGCTGGTGTAGCTCAGTGGATTGAGAGCAGGCTGCGAACCAAAGGGTCGCTGGTTCAGTTCCCGATCAGGGCCCATGCCTGGGTTGGGGGCCGGGTCCCCAGTGGGGGCCATGTGAGAGGCAACCACACATTGATGTTTCTCTCCCTCTCTTTCTCCCTTCCCCCCTCTCTAAAAATAAATAAAATAAAAAAAAGAAAGACAAATATGATTTCACTTATACATGGAATCAAAAGAACAAAGTAAATGAACAAACAAAACAGAAACAGACTCAGACACAGAGAACAGACTGATGACTGCCGGAGGGGCGGGGTTGGGGGCTGGGTGAGAAAGGTGAAGGGATTAAGAGGGACAAGTTGGGCCCGGCTGGTGTGGCTCAGTGGATTGAGCGCGGGCTGGGAGCCAGAGGGTCCCGGTTCGGTTCCCAGTTGGGGCGCATGCCTGGGTTGTGGGCCGGGTCCCCAGTGAGGGCCATGTGAGAGGCAACCATACGTTGCTGTTTCTCTCCCTCTCTGTCTCCCTCCCTTCCCCTCTCTCTGAAGGTGGATAAATAAAATCTTAAAAAAAAAAAAGAGGGACAAGTTGGTAGTTACAAACTAGTCACAGGGATGAAAGTATAGCACAGGGAATATAGTCAATAAATATTGTAATAACTACACATGGTGCCAGATGGGTACTTGAATTATCAGGGGGATCATTTCATAAGTTATATAATTGTCTAACTACTACGCTGTACACCTGAATAACAAAATAATATTAAATGTCAACTGTAATTAAATGTACAATAAAAAAGATTTCTTATAATTAAATGTTGGACCTCATGGGTTAATTCTCTAATTTCCTTATCTTTTCTCTTTCCCATTTCCCATTTCTATGCCTTTTAATTCTGCTTTCTTAGAGATTTCTTCAACTACCTCTTCCAATCCCTTGCTGAATTTTTTAAAATTTACTTTTATACTTTTTGTTTCTAAGAGTTTTTTGTTTTCTAAATTCCTGTTATAACTTTGTTATTGTTTCATGAATACAGTATTTTCTCAAATCTTTCTGAAATGTTTATTTTTGTTTTCTTGATATTTTCTCTGTTTTCTTGCAGTATTTAAAAACATTGATTTGAAGGAGGGAAGAAGGGAGGAGAGAGAGACAGACAGACACATCGGGTTGTTGTTACACTTATTTATATATTCCTTGGTTGATTTTTTAAAAAAAGATTTTATTTTTTGGGGGGGACGAAGGGAGGGAGAAAGGAAGAGAGAAACATCAATGTCTCACGCCCCCTGCTGGGGACCTGCCCGCAACCCAGGCATGTGCCCTGACTGGGAATCCAGCCAGCGACCCTTTGGTTCGCAGGCCAGCACTCAATCCACGGAGCCACACCAGCCCGGCTCCTTGGTTGATTTTTGTATGTGCCCTGACGAGGGATTGAACCCGCAACACTGATGTATCTGGACGACACTATAACCAGATGAACTACCTGGCCAGGTTCTCTTGCAGTATTTTTTAAAAACTTGCTTTGATTGATGTCTTCCATTTTAGAGCTTCCCTTGAATGGCTGACTTGGCCGTCAGTGCATATTTAAGAGGAGGCACAGAGAGGGGAATTAGATACGTGATATGCGTGAGCCGAGCTCATCAACAGTGCCCCTCCCCTCAGGGTGGCTGGGCAGGAACTCAGATCATTGCTGCAAGTGAGACCCACACCTTGGGGAACCATGGAAGTGACTCTCAGGAAAAACTCTAAGACTTGCGCTAGAATCGGGCTGGCGACTGGGGAGAGGCTTGACTCTGGCTTGGATGCTGTCAGGAAGCAAGCGTGACTTTGACTGTGTGTCTTAATAAATCTTTTCTAGAAGGCAGTGTGACGGAAAAAGGGAGACTAAGCTGTCATTGATGAGGGAGCAGCAGTTCATGAGCTGGGACAGGGGCAGGTTTACTTGTTTTTGTGGCTTGGACAACGTGTTTGTGTTTGTCTGTACTCAGACATGATTACAAGGTGGCCTTGTTTTAGTCTCAGCCATCACGGTCACACAGGGGCCTTGTCTGATGCTGATTGTGTCTGACATTCCTTATGTTCAATGGGACAGCAGCAAGACCCAGCTGGGGCTGCTCCAGATGGCGGCGACTGCTCTGCTCTTTCTCATCTGCGGGGAGTTTCGTTTCCTTCTTCAGCTGTGACTAGTGTCCCTGAGTCCAGAATTCCTCCAATTTATCCTTTCCAAAGAGTAAATCTCTAGCTTTCAGTTAATCGTGTGGGTCTGAGGGGGTGGCTCTTCTAATATCAGTGATCCCTATGGTCTAGATGGACTTTCTTTTTAAAATCAAGATTTACCACCCTGGCTGGTGGGTCTCAGTGGATTGAGCGCCGGCCTGAGAACCAAAGGGTCGCTGGTTGGATTCCCAGTCAGGGCACGTGCCTGGGTTGCGGCCAGGTCCCCAGTAGGGGGCGCTTGGGAGGCAACCACACATTGATATTTCCCTCCCTCTCTTTCTACCGCCCTTCCCCTCTCTCTAAAAATAAATAAATAAAAATCTTTTTAAAAAAGATTTACCATTTTTTAAACTACGAATTTTTTTAAAAAATTATTTATTTATTTTTAGAGAAAGAGGAAGAAAGGGAGAAAGAGAGGGAGAAAAACATCAATGTGTGGCTGCTTCTCACATGCCCCCAACTGGAGACCTGGCCCGCAACCCAGGCACATGCCCTGACTGGGAATCGAACCAGCGACCCTTTGGTTGTTAGGCCGGTGCTCAATCCACTGATCCATTTTTAAGTGTACAGTTCAGTGATGTTAAGCACATTAACCACAACCACCATCCATCTCCAGAACTTTTCATCTTCTCAAACGGAAACTCTGTTCCCATAGACACTTAACCCCCACATTCCCGCTCCCCTAGCCCCAGCACCAACCATCCTGTTTTCTGTCTCCGTGAATTTGATTACTCCAGGGATCTCATACAAATAGAATCATACACTATTTGTCTTTCTGTGACTGGTTTATTTCACTTTAGCATGATGTCCTCAGGGTTCATCCATGTTGAAACATGTATCAGAATGTTGTTCCTTTTTAAGGCTGAATAACATTCTGTGGCATGGAAAGGCCGTGTTTTATTGATCTAGTCCTCCATCGGTGGACACTTGGGTTGCTTTCACCTTTTAAATTTTTTTGTATTTATTGATTTTAGAGAGGAAAGGGGGAGGAGACAGAGATTTGTTGCTCCACTTATTTATGCATTCATAGGTTGATTCTTGTATGTGTCTTGACTGGGGATCGAACCCTCAACCTTGGTAGATTGGGAAGACACTCTAACCAACTGAGCTCCTCGGCCAGGGCTGCTTCCATCTTTTAACTACTATGAATACTTCTGCTATGAACACAAGTATACAAATATCTTTTCTAGACCCTGCTTCCAATTCTTTCGGGTAGATACCCCAAAGTGGAATTGCTAGATCATGTGACAAGTCTATATGTCATTTTTTAGGAACTGTGGTATCATTTCCTAGATAGACTTTTAGCTAGTCCCCTGCACCTGGGAGGCGCCCATGCCTCCGCCTTCTGAGCTTGTCTGGGTTCAGCGGCCTGCTTTGACTGGCTGCCGTCTAGGCTTTGTTGGGTCAGACACTCTGGTCTCCGTCTTCCACCAGTCTGTTGACATCTTTTCTGTGCTGTCGTCTCCTCCCCTCTTCCTGGTGTCCCTGTGACTTCTACCTTCATGCACCCCTTTATGGTGGGGCTTGGGGGAGCAGGGTGTGTTTAGCCTGTCGTGGATAAGTGAAGCCCTCACTCTCAATTTGAACTTGATGTCAGAGTTTTCTAGATGCTTACATGTTGAAGACAGGAATTCTTCGCTTCCTAAAGCCTTCCCCTCCCACTCCCCATGCTGCTCATGGGCATCTATTTCTGCCTGATGAGAGTGAGCCGTTTTTCTGCCCTCTGCTCTCCCCACGAGAGGTGTGGCCGGGCCTTCCATCTTCTGACTCAGACCCCAGCCTTCCTGACCATTAAAAAAAATAATTACGGCCCCGGCTGGTGTAGCTCAGTGGACTGAGCGCAGGCTGGGAACCAGAGGGTCCCGGTTCGATTCCCAGTCAGGGCACATGCCTGGGCTGCGGGCCAGGTCCCCAGTGAGGGCCATGTGAGAGGCAACCGTACATTGCTGTTTCTCTCCCTCTCTGTCTCCCTCCCTTCCCCTCTCTCTCATAATAAATAAATAAAATCTTAAAAAAAATAATTACTTAGTCACACCCATCTCCTTGCCTAGCCTCTGGTATGCCTGTCTCTATAGATCTGCTCCTTCTGGACATTTTACATAAACAGATTCATAGAATATATGGCCTTTTGTGTCTGGCTTCTTTCACGCAAGCGAATGTCTTCAAGGGTCACCCCATGAGGCAGGCAGGACTTCATTCATCTTCGTGGCTGAATAATATTCTATTGTGTGGATGCAGCACATTTGCTCATCCATTCATCAGCTGCTAGGCGCTGGGGCTGCTGTCACCCCGGGGCTGTCATGAGGGTGCTGCCCCATGCGTCTGCGCGCAGGTCTGGTTGTGTGTGGCCGTGTTCCTCTCTGTTGGGGCAATGCCCTGGCCATTCTCCAGGACCGGATGTATGAAGCATCGAGGCCTGGTGGCCCCGTACGTCAGGCAGTGGAAATGTGCTCAGTTCCCTCGTGCCCCAGAGACCCTGGTGTCTCCTGCCCAGCCCCACTTGCACTCCCACGTTTGAGCCCTCAGTTCCTCGGATGCTGCCCTTTGTAGGTGGCTGAGGTCCGGGTCGAGGTGGAGCTGCAGGACGAGATTCTACCCAGAGCCCAGAATATCCGGAGCCGCCTAGACCGACAGACAATAGAGACAGAGGAGGTATGAGTGGCCTGGCCTGGGATGGGGGCAGAGACTTGGAGACACTGAGCCAGGTGGCCATGGCCTCCCCTTCCCTTTTCTTCAGACTTGGACTTCTTGTCCCTTGCCTGTCCCCAGTTTTTCCTGCCCTGAACTTCCTGTCTTTTCCCCAGGTGAACAAGACACTGAAGGCTACGCTGCAGGCCCTGCTGGAGGTGATGGCACTGGAAGATGGGGAAGTGGTCGACTCCTTTCAGGCCAGTCCCTCCACTGAGTCCCTGAAGTCCACCAACTCGGACCCAGGTGTTCGGCAGGCTGGCCGGAGGCGGGGCCAGCAGCAGGAGACTGAGACCTTCTATATCACGGTGGGGAGGGCTGGGCTGGGGGGCAGGGGTGGGGCACAGGGGGTCCCAAAGCTGGGACTAAAACTTTGGGCTTTTGGGGGGGGCGCTTCCCAGAAGCTACAGGAGTATCTGAGCGGACGGAGCATCCTGGCCAAGCTCCAGGCCAAGCATGAGAAACTGCAGGAGGCCATTCAGCGAGGTGGGCCTCAGTCCTGGTCCCCTTGGTCCCTTCCACTCCACCCCAGGGGCCAGGAGAGGCACCTGCCCTTGGCTCTCCTGTCTTGGAACCCCACCCAGCCCACACTGCTCTCTGACCAGAGAGAAAGTTCGCTGGTGGGACAGAAATAACCCAGCAAAGGTCCTGGCCTCTATTGTGCCCTTGGCCCCACTATGCGCCCTTGACCTTTAGGCCACACCTTTCTCTCTGTGGTGCGCTGAGGGCCTCCTGGCCTGAGAGAGGCACACCAGCGTTTTCTGTTCCCCAGGTGACAAGGAGGAGCGGGAGGTGTCATGGTGAGTCGTTCATGAAGGGCTGGTTTGTTTTGAGGAGCTGGGGTTCTGCAGGGGTCAAGCTGTGATGTCCCCACTCCCTTCTCCTTGGGGCCCAGCTCTGCTGCCCATTCCTCTGTGGCCTCCGTTTCCCACTTTGCCCAGTGGGTTCTGAAATACCTCGCGAGCTCCAGGGCCCTGTTTGGTTGGGCTGGGGGATGGGGCATCCTATTCCCCATGCCCACAACCCTCAGAGCCAGCTTCCATTCACTACAGGGCCCAGTACACACAGAGAAAATTCCAGAAGAGTCGCCATTCCCGCCCCAGCTCCCAGTACAACCAGAAACTCTTTGGGGGAGACATGGAGAAGTTTATCCAGGTACTTGCTTTGCCTCACACTCCAACCAAATGCAGGCCCTCCCCCTGCATTCTGGTCGCTCTCTAGCCCTGGGCCGCCTCTAGCCTGGCTGCCTGTGACCCCAGTGTCCTGCATCGCCAACCACCTTTCCTGGGTGGGCCTTTGCCAGGCCCCCACTGATCGTAAGGAGCACCCTGCACTAGAAACAGCCGTGTCCCGAAAGCCTCGGGCAGCACCTGTTATCTGTCCTGACGTGACTGTGCGTGCAAGCATTCAAAAGCGTCAGCAGACTATCTGAAAGAACCAATCTGAGTTTCGCAATGCTGCTTGATTCGAGGTCAGCATCCAGAATTGGATGCCATTTTCACATGCCAGCAGCAAACAGGTAGCAAGTAAAACGTCAGGCTTTGACTAAAACGGCACCAGGGACATCAGACACCCGGGAGTGACTCTTGCAGGCCGCGTGCCGGGCCTCATTGCCGACAACCATAATGCATTGTTAGGAGAAAATAAAAGCAAGCAGGTGATGAGGTGAGACTTGCTGTGTCCAGAGAGAAGTGAACACCCTCTCTGTCCCCAGAGCTCAGGCCAGCCTGTGCCCCTGGTGGTGGAGAGCTGTATCCGCTTCATTAACCTCAACGGTAAGCCTGGCACCCACCCAGTACCTGGCACCCATCGAGAGGGTGTGGGGAGAGGACTTGGTGCCCACTGGTTCTTCGTCCTCCTGCAGGCCTGCAACATGAGGGCATCTTCCGAGTGTCGGGTGCTCAGCCCCGGATCTCAGAGATACGGGACGCTTTCGAGAGAGGTGGGGACAGGCAGGGTGGGGTGGCGGTAGGGGGCTGGCTAGAATGGGTATGATCAGCCTTCTTGTACCCTGTGTTGTCCTCAGGGGAGGACCCACTGGTGGAAGGCTGCACAGCCCATGACCTGGACTCGGTGGCAGGAGTGCTGAAGCTCTACTTTCGGAGCCTGGACCCCCCGCTCTTCTCCTCGGACCTGTTCACAGAGCTTCTGGCTTCTGCTGGTGAGGCCAGGGCCTGAGCTTGTCTGGGTGGGAGGGGCCGATCCCCAGGGGCCGCGTCCGCGCACTCGTGGGCTTTTTTCCTCTTGGGTGTGGCCTTGGCCGCAGAGCTGGAGGCCATGGAAGAGCGAGTGGAGCTCGTGAGCCGCCTTCTGGCACAGCTGCCGGGACCGGTGCTGGTGGTCCTGCGTTACCTCTTCACCTTCCTCAACCAGTGAGTGCTTCTCAGGGGACAGGAGCGGCCGATGTGGGGGTGCTGGGGACACCAGGCAGGGAGTTCCCTGCTTGTGACTTGCTTGTGCCCCCAGCCTGGCCCAGTATAGCGATGAGAACATGATGGACCCGTACAACCTGGCTGTGTGCTTCGGGCCGACGCTGCTGCCCGTGCCCGCTGGGCAGGACCCCGTGGCCCTGCAGGCCCGGGTGAACCAGCTGGTGCAGACGCTCATCGTACAGCCTGCGCGGGTTTTCCCATGCCCGACCCTGCTGCCAGGCCCTGTTTACGAGAAGTGCATGGCGCCGCCTTCCGCCAGCTGCCTGGGGTATGCTCTCTGTGCTGCCAGGAGGGGGGTGGGGCGTCCAGCCAAGGGGAGCCCCCTCAACCGCCCATCTTCCTCCCTCTGCTCTGGACTTCAGGGACACCCAGGTAGAGGGCCTGGCAGGGGAGACCGAGCCGGAGCTGGAAGCTGGCACCCTGGCCCAGGAAGATGGTGAGGATGTCGAGAAGGAGGACCCCATCCTGTCCCCACTCTGGATGCCCACCTCACCCCTCCCACTGAGATCCTCTCTTCTCCCCAGTCCTGGAGGGCGTTGTGGAGGCCAAGGCCTCCTTTGCCTACACAGGCCGCACAGCCAAGGAGCTGACCTTCCAGCGCGGGGACGTGCTGCGGCTGCATGAGCGGGCCTCCGGTGACTGGTGGTGGGGCGAGCACGCTGGTACCCGGGGGCTCATTCCCCACAAGTACATCACATTGCCTGGGGGGTAAGTGAGTGCCACATGCTTCCGGGAGGCCCTCCACAGCTTCCCTTTAGCTCGAGTCTTGGCCCTTCCGCCATCCCAAGTCCCAGCGTCTGGAGGCTTTCTGTGTGCCTTTCTTACTACTTCTGGCTGGCACTGAGACACAAAGCCTCCCGCCTTGCCCCAGCACCCTAAACAGGTCGTCTTTCTGACCACAGAGCAGAGAAGCCATCAGTGGGCCAGGGGCTGCAGGCTACAGGGGAGCTGCTGAGCAGTCCAGAGGCCATGGAGCTTGTCCGTCGGTGAGCAAGGGGAATTCGGCCCCTCGGGAAGCCCCGTTCCGGTGGCCTCACTTGCTCACTCCCACCTGAGTGCTGCTGGGGGCGGCCAGCCCCATCCCAGGCAATGAGCAGGCTGGAGGGGGCTGGGGTCAGGCTTTGGGCACATGGAGAGGGCCCACTTGGGTGAAGGATGTCAGTGGAAGATAGGATGGACCCTCTGGGCCAGCCCCACCGTCCTTTTCCCTTGGGCACACCCTGAGATGGGAGGAGCCACTGCCAGCTTAGCGCGGGGACTCCCCAGGGCCCCTGCCAGGCTCACTGTCTGTGCCCTGCAGGCCAGAGCCGTGCACCTCACCTGGGGGCCCTCCTGGGCACAGACGGCACTTTGTGGTCCCAACCTCCCCAGAGCGACTTGTGGAAGTGGATAAGGTGAGAGCGGGGACTGGCTGAGCGGCGGGTGGGGCGCATGTCTGCTGGAGGTCTCCGGCTCCCCTTGTGAATCAGGTTCTTCCTTCCTAAGGTTTGAGTCTGCCCCTCCTGGCGTCAGACAGGCTGCCTGAGGCCAACCCAAAAAGTGACAGGTCAACGAGGGCATAAGTTTAAGGGGGAAGGACAGGCCCAGAGGCAGGGGACAGGGTGACACGCAGGCTCATGCATTTGGGCTTTATGGTTGGGCGAGTGGGAAGTGGTGAGTGGTCTGGGCGACGGGCTGGCAGGCAGGCTTTAAGGCTGGAATCTGGAGCAAGGCTAGGTGACAGATGGTGACATGGCAGGAGCTTGGTGGGCCAAGGAGGATGAGAGGGACAGATGGAAAGAGGCCGGAGGGGGCAGCTGGCTGGGGAGCTGGGCAGAGCAGTGGCTGTCAGGAGGAGAGAGTGGGTGCTGTGTGCAGCCCCGGCAAGGCGCGCAGCCTGGGGAGACCCTGCCCCGCCTCCATCTGATGAGCCCATGGCGACCCCCTGATGGGTGCTCACTGCTCCCAACCGAGACAGAGGCCCTAGGGACAGTCTGCGCTCAAGGAGAGAGCTGGAGAGCACGCTGCATCCTAGGTGTAGCCCAGTGACCAGGCCTGGGAGCCCAGGGACAAGGGCCTGAGTTGGACTACCAGGCAGTAGGACTGGTGCAGAGCAGCTGAGACGTTCGCGGGGAGGCAGGCGGCAGGCAGGGCCAGGCAAGGTGCAGGCGGCTGCTGACCTGGGAGATCCTGTGTGCTGGTGGCCTCTGAGGCCGTGTGGGAGGTCTTGGCCAGGGGCAAGAGTGGACATGAGAAGGAGGGCAGTCGGGGCCCAGCCAGAGGCTCCCCCATGTCAAGGCTGGGTTGAAGGTTGCTGTCCTTGAACGAGGTTGTGAGAGTCACACCAAAAGTGGCAGGAGGGAAACTGGGCAAGGGAGGAGGGCCAGCAGCTGCGGGCACACAGAGAGGAAGGGTCCGGTGACAGGTTGGTGGCAGAGGACTTTGTCTTTGGAGTGGGGAGTTCTGGTGGAGGCTTGGGCAACAAGGGGTTAGGAGGGCCTCATTCCCAGGTTAGCTGTCATCACACTGACCTGTGGGGAGGGTGAGTGGCTGGGCAGCGGGGGACACTCCTACCAGAGGCCCTCCTTCTCTCCCCTCTCTGCCAGGCTGTGGCACAGACCATGGACTCGGTGTTTAAGGAGCTCTTGGGCAAAGCTGCTGTCCGCCAGGGCCTCGGGCCAGCATCGACCAGCTCTCCCAGCCCCGGGCCCCGCAGCCCGAGGCCTCCAGGCTGCGGCCGCCTGGGCAAGCACAAAGGCTTCTCCCGCAGCCCCGGGGCCCCGGCCTCACCCTCAGCGTCCCACCCCCAGGGCCTGGACTCAGCCCTCAAGCCGCAGTGAGGTGCTGCTGGCTCCTCGGCAGGCCCTCCACCCAGGGGATCGCCTGCAAGACTCTTCACCCTTCCCAGGCCCTTCGCTTCTCCCTGCCCTGTCCAGTAAGCACTGAACACCTGCTCCTGACCCTTTGCAGAGAGAAGGACATGGCTGCCCAAACAAGCCGCTGCCTGCCCCAGCCCTGGCTGAGGCCCTTTTGGGAGGCAGCCACAGAGGGAGGCTGGGCGGCCCCCTCCCCGGCTTTTCTGTGAGAGCTGTCGGCTGGCGTGTGCCCTCGCTCAGATGAGCGTGCCCGTCAGTGCCCAGGCCGTTCTCTGCTTCAGCTGAGGACGTGAGACTGGTGGGGCTTGGCAGCCGTTCATAAAGACTGACTCCCCGACACGAGCCGGTTCTCTTGTGTTGGTGGGCTGGGCAGGTGGGTGCAGGGCCAGCCCCCTGGCACCCCTACTGCCTGAGGCCTGATGCCAGGGTGCTCAACGAAGGGGAAAGCTGGAATAGCCTCTGTGGGCGGGGCGTGGGGGAAACTTGGCATAGGGCTGTGTGGGTTGGGGACCTGCACATTTGAAGGCTCGGTCACCTGCTTCCTGGGTTCCAGAGGCATACATGTGTCTGTGGGGCTGGGTGTATGTGGGGGTTTCTGAGAATGTCTTTCCATGCCACCTTCACATCCGCTGTTAGCATGATCCAAGGAGACTCACTGGGTGGAAAATGAGCTGACACTTTTATTATTACGGAGAGAGTGGGAAGGGATGCAGAGGGCAAATAGACAGGTGAAGAAAGGAAGCTCCCCTGGCCTCGCCCTCTTTCCTTCCTCCTGGGCTCCCTGGGACCTCTATCTCAGGGGTAAACATTGCCTAGGGTGGAAGCCACGGGCCACACGCCATGCTGCTGCAGCCCCTCCTCGTACCTGGCGCCAAGGAGCTGACCTCCTGGGCCCCTCGCGATCCGCAATCCGGAGCCAATTCCCAGTTGGCTTTCCTCTCTCTAGTGAATGCCAGGACCAGCCCCTGGCAGGCAGCTGAGCTCTGTGGAGCCTCTGGAAGGAAGGCGCCCCCTGGCTTCTCAGGAGGAAGTGTCCTTGGCCAGGAAGGAGCTGGCGGTGGCACAGGACTCCTCTTGGGGCCCCAGGCTGGGTGGGGTGTGCCTCCAAGCGCAGCAGAGCAGGCTGCGCAGCTCTGAAGAGACACTGCTGCTGAAGGAGGCATAGATCCAGGGGTTGGTACAGCTGTTGAGGCTGCCCAGCAGCATGAACAGCACGAAGGGGGGGCCTGTGTAGGTGGAAGAGAAGGGTTGGGGCTGAGGGTGCCCAGGCAGGGGTACCACCCCATGTGCCTGCTAGCAGTTAGTGATCCCACAGCTAGATGTTATGCGTGTGGGGGGAGGCGAGTAGAGGTGCATAAGCATCCAAGCCCCAGCCCTCCCCATAGCTCTAGCCACAGCCACACCCACCTTCCAGAGGTGCCTCCGGGTCCCACGCTGCCCACAGTTGCACGAGGAAGAAGGGCGCCCAGCACAGCACGTAGACAATTACAATCACCAGCGTCATCCTCACAGTCTTCGCCACAGCTGCTGACACCGGGGCTCTCTCACCGGGACTGCCTGTCTGGGGCCCTCCTCGGCGCCTCCCAGCCCTCTCTGCGGGCCCTGGAACCAGGCTGGCATGGATCTCCCGGAAGATGAGCACCTGGCAGGCAGCGATGCCCAGGGCAGGCGCTACAAACACCATTAGGGCAATCCAGGTGACATAGGTACGCTGGCCCCAGGGTTCGGCAAAGTGGCCCCAGCAGTCAAAGACCCCGCTGCCATCTGCCACCTCGCGCTGGGCAAAGATAAACAGCTGCGGGAGGCTGAAAAGGAGCGAGAAGGCCCAGGCCGCCAGCACTGGCCGGTTCCAGTGAGCTCCACCTCCGTGGCGGTGTGCCAGCATGGGGCGGCAAATGGCACGGTGGCGGTCCAACGTCATGGCCAGGATCATGTAGGAGGAAGCATACATGCCCACCATCTGCAGGTACTTGATGGTCCGGCACAGGGCATCAGGCCCTTGGAAGCGGTCGGTGGCATCCCAGGCCAGCTGGGGCAGCACTTGGAACAGAGCCACGGTCAGGTCAGCCAGGCACAAGTGGCCGATGAAGACGTGCATAGGTGCCCAGCGGCCACGACGGCCCCGCCGCGCCAGGGCCCCCAACACCAAGCCATTGCTCAGGACCACAGCCACAAAGACTGTGGAGAGCAGGGCCACCTCCGCCTGGGCTAGCAGCTGGTCCCGGGCGTCCACAGGCTTCTCCTTGCTGCTGTTCCCAAGCGGGAGAGGTGGAGAGACGGGTCGAAGAACAGCTGGGCAAGGATGGGGAAGAGGGAAAGTTAGGGAGTGTTCTGTATAAGGGGGTCAGAGAACCCAAGGAGGTTCCGACTAGACAGGCAGAACAAGTGGCCTGGATCTTCTGATTCCCTTCTACCAGCAGAGCGCATATCATCTCCCCGCCTCACATGATACGGACGGAAGGGCAGCCCCAGCCCCCATGGGCAGCCTTGAGAGAAGGGTGAAAGAGGTGTCTGAAAGAGGGGCTTCTTGGCTTCCTCCAACCCCACTCCAGCCAACTCCACTCGGCCCACCTGGCTCATCCCAGTGCGGAGCAGGGTAGGGACCCAGTGCCTAGAACCTTACCAGAGGTGGTGGAAGCCACAAGCATGTTGGGGCCCGGGCGGGTGTCCTGAACGCCTGGAGGAGAATAGGGTGGCAAGCTCAACCTTCCATCCAAAGGGCCTGCCCTGCTGCCCAGAGTCTGTGGACAGAGGCCCTTAGAAAGGTGCCAGGGCGGCAGAGTGTCTGTGTGTGTGGTGGGGTAGGGTAGGGTTCCCGCCTGTGCATGCACCTGTGTATCAGCAATCAGGCGCTGGGGTTTGTGTGCGCGCGTGTGTTTTCCAGCGATCGGGAGCTGGGCGTACACCCTCAGCTCGATCAAGGTTGGTGAGGTGTGGCCCCACCTCACCAGGCATGGACCTCAGGACCCTGCTATGCTCCTCCCAGGACAGGACAGAGGAAGACCGAGAAAGGGGCAATTAAACAGATGGACAGACTGAGCCTAGGACCCAGTTAGGCAGTCCACAAGACCCAAGGCAAACATCTAGAACCTCCTGCCCTAACAGAGGCCAAGAGACGAGACATGGAAGGGCTAAGGACCGGGTGGGAAGGGCCAGTGTGCCCCCGGGACCCCTGGCAGCCCCTTACCTGGCTGGGCTCCTGGGTTCCTGGGAAGCTGGGCAGCAGCGGGCTCGAAGGTGTCCCAGGAGCTCAGATCTGCTCTCCATCGCCTGCCCCGCCCCAACCCAGCCTCTGGGAGTGACCTGCCCAGGAGGGGACTTCCTCCCCCTCCCCATGCACCTCCCCTGGCCTCCTGCCCGTGGCACCGGGAAGGACCGCTTCCCTTCCTGCCCCCGGCCACTCCCGGGCCTTTTCCCAGGGCTCCTTTCCCCTACTCCATTCCTCAGGGCGTTGAGGCTGGTCCCCATCTTGACCCAGCTGTGACTGCGAGGCCAACTACCCTCCCTCCTCTGTGCTCTGAACTGCCCCCACCCCTACAGGGACCAGCTTACTGCAATGTCGGATCTGGCAGGGCTTTGGGAGATTGCTTAGTTCAGGGTCTCAATTATAAGTGGGGAAACTGAGACCAGAGATGGGTGGGACTGGCTCAGGATCATACAGCTTTTTTGCAGCAAAGCTTGACGACTCTTTCCCCAGCCAGGCTCCTTCTGGCCCTCTGTGGGCAGGGGTAAGGAAAGGTGAAAGCTCAAGGAATCCCCACTAACACAGGGACAGCCCTCCCAGTCCCACGGAGGCCCCTCCCAGTCCTCAATGAGGGCCAGCCGGAGATGAGGGACAGGAAGGGAGGAGGTGGGGTGAGATCGAGCCGGGTCTTAATGTGCCCGGTGAGATCCAGTTTCCTCCCCAAGGCCCCGTGGCAGCCGGGGACCCTCTGCCCTTTCCCTCCTCCCCCACCTGCAACTACCTGTCCTGTGAGGAGGAGGCTTCTGAGCTCCTGCACTCACGCGTATTCTAGCTCTCCCTCTCCCCGGCTCAATCCTCTCTCCTCCCTGTGTCTCTCCCTCTTCCTCTCCCTCCCTGTTCCTCTCCCCCACCCACCGACACACACACACCCTCACCCTTACATATGCCCACAAACAGCCATATGCCCACAAAGGCATACACACAGCGCCGTAGACAGACAGACACGGACATTTCTGCACCCTGTGTAGGTCCCCTGCCAGCATCTGTAGGCAATGACCTTCCCTGCCTCCCCTCCCCTTCTCAAGCTCCAAGACTCCCTCCAATCACCACCAGCCCATCGGTTTCCCCATCCCAGGCGCCTTCTTTCCACCCCTCCCCTGCCCTTGCCACAGGCCTTGACCTTGTCAGCCTAGGCTGACAGCCCAGCCCAAGGCAGTGGCCAGCACACTGCCAAGGGCCAGGCTCTGGGCTGAGTTCGGCTCTTTTTTCCTGTTTGTCCGTCTTCTCTGTTGACCTGCAAGCCTAGAGACCAAAACAGTCCCTCAATGACCAGGCCCAAGTACAACCGCGGCCAAGGCTTCCTCTTCCTAGCCAGAGAGACTGGCTGCCCCAGCCCCTCCTAGCCTTTGACCGGGCAGCAGGGGGTGTGAGGGCAGGTGTCTTACACACTCAGCACACCCCTACCCTGCACACTGCACCCATACGTACAGCAGCACACACTATTCCTACACATGCCGCACAGACAGCACCCAGTACACACACGCGCACACCACACACCCCCCATCCCCCGACATCACACGTGTCCTGGCCTGGAGTGGCCTCTGTGGCCTCAGTCCCCAAGATTTTCCCCGACTTGCAGGAGATATAGGCTCTCCCTGGTCCACACCAGGAACTGAGGAACACGTGTCCCTGCTTTGCCATTCCCCAGCTGTGCGACCTTGCACAGGCTATGCCCAGCTCTCTGCACCTCAGCTTACTCCTCTGTACACTGGGAATCTAATAATTAAAGGTCAACCTGTGGTGATCGGATGGGCAAAGACCTGGAGCCAGCAGGTGATGAGCCTCTAGAAGCATCTGCGTTTACTAATGTAGGGCAGTGCTAGAGACTGGGGAAGGAAGCTCCTGGGACTGGTCAGGAAGTGGTACCAGCCTTCCCGGACAATCATTTCCTTATGAGTTTCTCTGCTTGGGCTTGATAGAGGCCATCAGGGCTAGGTCCCAGTGGAGAGATGACGCAGGACGGGGCCCCTGAACCATGAGGCTAGGCTCGTGACCATCTCTGTTCCGCGCACTCCTGGTTTCCTGTTGTTGAGCCCAGGGAAAATTCTTGGGGAAGGCCACCCCCCGCCCCCGCCTGTGGTTTTCTCTGGGCTCCAAGAAGCAAGGGGAGGGGATTGTGTCCACACCAAGGCCGGAACATAAAGGGAAGCTGCTCATAGAACCACTCCCCCGTCCCGTCAGCCAGGACCTCTGAGAAACTGAGACCTACCAAGGCAGAGGGTGTGCCAGAGAGTCTGGTTCTTTTGCTGAGAGTCCGGAAGGCTCAGGAACCCATGGTGCACACGCTGGTGCTGTATGGGCGCTGTGCCAGGTGAGAAGCCAGGCCCGGCTGCGCCCCATTGCCTATAGCGAGGAGCCAGTCAGAGGTGAGAGGCCCCAGGCAGGCCCTTGCCCCTGCCACCCCACAGGGGACAAGAAAGGTGGGGCTTGACAGCAATTTATGGGAAGAAAGGTTTACTGGAGTATTATTCACTGTCAGGGCCACATGAGTCAGCAGAGATGGCACTGGGCTGCCCAGAAAGCCCTGTCTGCAGGCCAGCATGAACTGAGAGCAGGGCATTTATGTGGAGACAGGCAGATGGGTGGGGTCCTGGAGAGGAGAAAGAAGGCAGGATCTATGAGAAGTGTTTGAGGGGGTGACCTCACTGGCCCATGCTCAGCCTGGGGAGCACTGGGAAACTCATTCTGGAAGGCTGGAGAAGGGCCTGGCCATGAGGCTGACCTGTTACCCTCAGTGGGCCTCAGGCCTGGGCAGGACTGAGCAGACACCCTTCTCACACCTTGAGTCCCCCCAGGGCAGCCCCCGCTGCGCTGCTTTCCACCATGCCCCCCTAGGACTGCATTAGCAGAAAGAGTTCTGTGGGTAGTCAAAGTGTGGGCCTTTGTCTCCACTGCCCACTGCCTGAGCAGAAGAGGACAGTAGGCCCCCGGGAAGCAGGGGCACTGACTATCCCAGGCGTCCGCTGCCGGGCCAGGAGAGCAAAGCTGCCAGGATCCCAGATCTGCCTGTTCTGCTCTCTCACTGGCTGGTCGTCATCAGAACCTTTTGCTCAACGAACAGCAAGTTCTTCTGGCCCTGCACTGTGGGCGCGGTGGTGGAAGGACCCGGGCCCTGCCAGGAGGAACACAGGGCTCTATGTGAGAGGAGTCGGGGCAGAGCCCAGAAAAAGCACCCAGGAGAGAAATGATGGGACACGGTTAATGCCACCAAGCAGTGGGGATGGAGAGGAAAGGCATTTCTCAGGCCCTGGATAGATCACTGAAAGACATCTGGGAAGAAAGAGTAAGGGGGGGCCATCCAAGGACGTGGACAAGAAATGATGAAAAACCAGGAGAGCTGGGGTTCATGAGGCTGGGGGGAGAGAGAGGTTCCCCAAAGGAAGGAAAGACACCAGCAAAGCTTCTGAGAGTCCATGCCCGGGGAAGGAGACAGGAGCCCCAGCTGGGCATCCCTCCCGACTGGGTGCGCATCGCACATGGTGGACCCCGAGTGGCAGCGAGAAGAATGAATGCACTCACGGCAATTGAAGTAATACATAAGGAGCACCACGAGGAGAGCCGGCTGTCCTACAAATACCTAGGAGAGGCTCGGATGGGGTGAAAGAGCCTTGGGTCAAAGGATGGAATCCAAGTGGGGAAAGTGTGCGTGTGTGCGTGCAAGCATTCACTGGGCCATGTGTGGGCCAGCTGCAACATGAAGACAGGGTGACCACTGATCTGAAGTAAAGTGAAGAGTAATTTTCAAAGTTAGACAAAGTCCGTTTGCAAGTTGTGGGAGGGAGGAGAGTGGTACCTGATGATTAGGAGCCCTGCAGGCTGGGCCGGGGAGGGGGTGCAGAGTCCCCGGGAGCCTCTGGGGTCACCACTCTCCTGGGCGGAGGAGTGGTATTTTATTTTGCATTTTCCTTATGACGGATGATGGTGAGAATCTTTTCATACACTTATTTGTCGTTTGCATATATTCATTGGTGAAGTATTTAGTCAAATCCTTTGCCATTTTTTAAATTTATTATTTTGAGAAAGAGAAGGTGGGGAGAGAGAGAGAATTTGTTGTTCCCTTTATTGATGCATTCATTGGTTGCTTCTTGTGCCCTCACCAGAGATCAAACCTGCAACCTTGGCATATTAGGGTGACCCTCTAACCAACCCAGCTACCCAGCCAGGGCCTGTCAATTTTTTAAAGTTTTCTCAATTATTGAGTTGTAAGTTTTTTTTTTTTCATTTTCAACATATTTTGGTTACAAATCCTTTAACTGATAGGTTTGCAAATATTTTCTCCCAGTCTGTGGCTTGCCTTTTCATTTCACTAACAGTGTCTTTTAAAAAGCAAACATTTTAAATTTTGATGAAGTCTAATTTTAAATGTTTTTTTCATGGTTTGTGTTTTTTTGTGTCCTATTTAAAAAGTCTAATCCAATGTCACAGATATTCTCCTATGATTTCTTCTAAAAGGTTTTGTATTTCTAGCTCTTATATGTAGGTTTGAGATTCATTTTGATCAAATTTTGTGCATGATATAGGGTAAAGGACTAGGTTCATTCTTTTGCTTGTGAATAACCAGTTGTTCTGGTACCATTTGTTCAAAAGACTGTCTTTTCCTCATTGAATTATCTTGGCACCTGTACCACAAATTGATCCTGTGCATGCATCTACTTTTAGATTCTTTTTTTTATAAGATGTATATTTTATTTTGTAATCACAAACACATTAAAATCATAAATATTCTTTTTTTTTTAAAGATTTTATTTATTTATTTTTAGAGAGAGGAGAAGGGAGGGAGAAAGAGCAATGTATGGTTGCCTCTCACATGGCCCTCACTGGGGACCTGGCCCGCAACCCAGGTATGTGCCCCGACTGGGAATCGAACCGGGACCTTCTGGTTCCCAGCCCGCGCTCAATCCACTGAGCTACACCAGCCAGGCATATTCTTTTTTTTTTTTTTTAAAGATTTTATTTATTTATTTTCAGAGAGAGGAGAAGGGAAGGAGAAAGAGCAATGTATGGTTGCCTCTCACATGGCCCTCACTGGGGACCTGGCCCGCAACCCAGGCATGTGCCCCGAGTGGGAATCGAACCGGGACCCTCTGGTTCCCAGCCCGCACTCAGTCCACTGAGCTACACCAGCCGGGCAGATCATAAATATTCTTAGAGTGAGAAGGCTTTCCACTTTTTCCACATAAGGAATCAATCTTACTTGCTTCTGGGAGAGAAAAGATAGAAAAGGAAGCCTTCCTCGTTGGCTTCTCTTAAAAAGCTTCACTAGTAGAAAGTGTCTCAGAGTTCTCTTGAGTTGACATAGGATTAGGGATCTTTAGTACGGCCTTGTGTGGGGTTAGAAGCGTCTAGGCCTAGATTCTTTATCGGTTGCCATGGGCTGTCCGTCTGCTCAATTGGCTTTTATCTACTTGTCTCCTTAGAAAGCAAGGCCCATCTTCAACCCTCCTCAAGGGCAACAGTCTGGTCCGCGCATGCAACGTGTACGTTCGGGGGGCCAGGGAATCTCCAATGCGCCTTGCACTAGAGGACCTTGCTATTTTTGGATTCTCAATTCTGTTCCACTGATCCATACCCTATCCTTGTACCAATGCTACACTGTCTCCATTGCTGTAGACTTATATAGTAAGTCTTGAACTCAAATAGTATAAATCTTTCAACTTTGTTTTTTCTCAAAATCGTTTTGGTTAATGCAAGTAATCTGCATTTCCATGTAGATTTTAAAATCAGCTTGTCAGTTTCTAAAAAAAAAAAAAAAAAAAAGGCCTGGCTTGTCATTGCCAGTACATTGACTCTGTAGATAAGCATGGGGATGATTGACATCTTAACCACAATGGGTCTTTCCACCCATGAATAGGCTATTTCTCTCCATTTATTTAAATTTCTTTCATTTCTCGCAGCAATATTTTACCATTTTTGGTATATAGGTTTGTACTTGTTATTATTCTATCCTAAGTATTTCATATTTTTGATGCTGTTGTAAATGGTACTTTTTATTTTTTTATTGATTATGCTATTACAATTTTCCCAATTTTCCCCCCTTAGACCTTTTCCACCCAGCGCCTCCACTCCCTCTTGCAACCCTCACTCTTTGTTCATGTCCACGGGTCATGCATGTAAGTTCTTTGGCAACTTCATTTCCTATATTTAGTCTTAACATCCCCCTGACTATTTTGTAACTACCAATTTGTAATTCTTAATCCACCCACCTCTTCACGCACTCCTCCTGAACCCCTCCATACTGGTTACCCTCCCAATGATTTCCATATCTATGATTCTGTTTCTGTTCTGCTTTGTTTTTTAGATTCAATTGTATAGTTATATATTTATTGCCATTTTATTGTTCATAGTTTTGATCTTCTTTTTCTTAGGTGAGTTCAACATTTCATATAATAATGGTTTGGTGATGATGAACTCCTTTAGCTTTACCTTGTCTGGGAAACACTTTATCTGTCCCTCCATTCTGAATGAGAGCTTTGCTGGATACAGTAATTTAGGTAGTAGGTCCCTGCTTTTCATCACTTTGAATACTGTTTGCCAATTCCTTCAAGCCTGCAAAGTTTCTTTCGAGGAATCAGCT
The DNA here is from genome assembly GCA_004026765.1 of Micronycteris hirsuta. Lineage (NCBI taxonomy): Eukaryota > Metazoa > Chordata > Mammalia > Chiroptera > Phyllostomidae > Micronycteris > Micronycteris hirsuta. Next base: position 70,856 of record PVJI01004344.1, read on the forward strand.
GACAGTCTTATGGGAACTGTTTTGTAGGTAATTATGTGCTTTTTTCTTACTGCTTTTAAGATTCTCTCTTTAACTTTAAACTTTGGCATTTTAATTATGATGTGTCTTGGAGTGGGCCTCTTTGCGTCCATCTTGTTTGGGACTCTGTGCTTCCTGGACTTGCATGTCTATTTCCTTCACCAAGTGAGGGGAGTTTTCTTGCATTATTTTTTCAAATAGATTTCCAATTTCTTGCTCTTTCTCTTCTCCTTCTGGCACCCTTGTGATGCAAATGTTGGAATGCTTGAAGTTGTCCCATAGGCTGCTTACACTATCCTCACTTTTTTGGATTCTTTTTTTTCTTATTGTTCTGATTGGTTGTTTTTTTTTTTTTTTTGCTTCCTTATGTTCCAAATTATTGATTTTATTCTTGGCTTTATCCACTCTACTGTTGTTTCCCTGTAATTATTCTTTATTTTAATTAGTGAATCCTTTGTTTCTGACTGGATCTTTTTTATGCTGCTGAGGTCCTCACTAAGTTCCTTGGGCATCCTTATAACCAGTGTTTTGAACTCTGCATCTGATAGGTTGACTATCTCCATTTCGTTTAGCTCTTTCTCTGGAGTTTTTTTTTTAATATATTTTATTGATTATGCTATCACAATTGTTCCATTTCCCTCCCTTTATTCCCCTCTGCCCCCATCCCCCCCATTCCCCACCCTTTAGTTTTTGTCCATGGGTCATACACATAAGTTCTTTGGCTTCTATATTTCCTATACTATTCTTAATCTCCCCCTGTCTGTTTTCTGTCTACCGTTTATGCTAATTTTTCTCTGTACTTTTTCCTCCTCCCTCCCCCTCCCACTCCCCTGTTGATATCTCTCCATACCTTATATAAATCCTTTTAACATTTCATATAGTAAAGTCTGTGTGATGATGAACTCCTTGAACTTGACCTTATCTGAGAAGCACTTTATCTGCCCTTCCATTCTAAATGAAAGTTTTGCTGGATAGAGTCATCTTGGATGTATGTCCTTGCCTTTCATGACTTGGAATATTTCTCTCCAGCCCCTTCTTGCTTGGAAGGTCTCCTTTGAGAAATCCGCTGACAGTCTTAGGGGAATTCCTTTGTAGGTAACTGTCTCCTTTTCTCTTGCAGCTTCTTAGATTCTCTCTTTATTTTTAACCTTGGGTAATGTCATTATGATGTGCCTTAGTGTGTTTCTCCTTGGGTCCAACTTCTTTGGGACTCTCTGAGCTTCCTGAACTTCCTGGAAGTCTATTTCCTTTGCCAGATTGGGGAAATTCTCCTTCATTATTTGTTCAAATATAAGTTCAATTTCTTGGTGTTCCTCTTCTCCTTCTGGCAGCCCTATGATCCAGATGTTGGGTCGTTTACAGATGTCTCGGAGGTTCCTAAGCCTCTCCTCATTTTTTTGAATTCTTGTTTCTTCCTTCTGGTCCACATCGTTGGTTTGAGTCCCAGTTTCCTTCTCTTCCCTATTGGTTCCCTGCATATCTTCCCTCATTACCTTTAGCGTATCCTTCATTTGTTCATTTATTTGTGTCCACCTTTCTTCCAATTTTGTGATCATTCTGATTACCAGTGTTTTGAACTGTGCTTCTGATAGGTTGGCTATGTCCTCGTCTCTTAGTTGTAATTTTTCTGGACCTCTGTTTTGTTCTTTCATTTGAGCCATGTTTCTTTGTCTCCTCAGTTTGGCAGCCTCCCTGTGTTTGTTTCTATGTATTAGGTAGAACAGGTTTGACTCCCTGTTTTGGTAGTGTGGACTAATGTAGTAGGTGTCCTGCAGTGTCCAGTGGCACAGCTTCCCCTTCACCCAAGCTGGGTACTCGAGGTGAACCCTTCATGTGAGCTGAGTACACCCTCCTCTTGTAGTTGAGCCTTGGTTGCTGTTGGCAGATCAATGGGAGGGATTTACCCAGGCCAGTGAGCTGCAAGGATTGGCTGTGATCACTGACCATCAACTTCCTCTCTCCGTAGAGTAAGAGCTATACAGGAGCAGGCTGGTGATACTCCGACGTGGTCTGTAGCTGTCCACTGGGTGCACAGACTCTGGGGTTTCCCAGATTGTGCAGGCCAAGATCAGTACCTACCTGTGTTTTGCCTGGGGCCACCCTGCCTGAGCTCTAAAGCAATCTGAGATGGCTGTTACTTTTGTTGGGCTTGGAGATTCCCAGGCAAAGCCAAGCTATGACTGCTGCTAGTGCCAGGCCTAAGGCCACTTAACAAGAGGTATGGGGGTTAGGAGTTCACTGAGGCTGGCTATTGCTTGTATGAGAGGATTTAGGAAGTTTTGAAGCATGAACCAAGACCAGCCATTCATATGGAAAAGTCTCTGTTAACAGCTTGGGTGGACCTTTAAGTTGGGTGGGACAGAGTCTCAGGGGATCTGCAGAGCTGGGCAAACAGTGTAGCCAGCTTAATGGAGTCTCAGATATGGCACCTGCCTGCCTGTTTTGTGGGGGGGAGGGTTCAGGAAAGGGACCGTGGCCTTTGCCCATCTTTCTATCTGGGAGAAAGCTGTCCTCCAGCTCTCACCTTGATGCCAGACACTTCAGTTCCTCCTTATATGACACTGTTGCCTTTCAAGCTGCTATCCTGGTGCGGGAGCTCAGAGGGAGTGAGTCTGAGTAAGTCCACGCATGGGTTGTTTAAGAGGAACTGTTTGGGACTCCAAAAGTTTCTTCCACCAACTCAGTCCCTGCTGCTTTTGCAGCCAGAAGTTTTGAGGACTTATCTTCCTGGTACTGGAACTCTGGGCTGGGGTCCTGGTGTGGGACTGGGACTCCTCCCTCCTGAGAGCAGTGTTTTTTCCCAATATCCCTTTGTTTTTTAAAGATTTTATTTATTTATTTTTAGAGAGGGGAAGGGAGGGAGAAAGAGAGAGAGAGAAACATCAGTGTGTGGTTGCCTCTCATGTGGCCCCCAATGGGGACCTGGCCCACAACCTAGGCATGTGCCCTGAAGGCCCACAACCCAGGCATGTGCCCTGAAGGCCCACAACCCAGGCATGTGCCCTGACTGGGAATCAAACCAGGACTGCCTGGTTCCCAGCCGGCGCTCAATCCACTGAGCTACACCAGCCAGGGCTGGCTCCCTTTGTTTTTTATCCACCACATGTGGGTGTGGGACCAGCCTGTTCTATGTCTCCTCCCCTCCTACCAGTCTAGATGGATGTGGCTTCATTAATTCCATAGTTGTCAGACTTCATGCAACTTGATTTCTGATGATTCTGAGTGATGACTGTTCTATATTTTAGTTGTAATTTTGATGTGGTTTTGGGCGGAGGCCAGCCGTGTTTACCTATGCCACCGCCTTTACCTAAATGGTACTTTTAAATGTCAATTTCTGATTGTCTGTGCTAATTTATAGAAATACTACTGATTTTTGCATATTGATTGTTTGTCCTACAACTTTTTTAAACTATATGCCTTTTATTCTTCTTTCCGGCCTTGCTGAACTAGCTAGGAACTCCAGTGCAATGATGAATGAAACTGATGAGCACAGAAATATTTTTCATGTCCCTGATCATAAAGGAAAGCCAGTTGGTCTGTCATCATTAGATGTGATGTTACCTGGGTTTTTCATAGACTCCCTTTATCAGGCTGAAGAAGTTACTCTCTATTCCTTGTTTACTGAGAGCCTTTATCGCAAGTGGGTACTGAATTTTCTCCAGTCTTTTTCCTGAATCTATTGAAATGATCATGTGGTTTTCTTTGTTGCTATTGTTCTGTTAATATGGTTAATCACACTGACTGATTTTCAAATGTCAAAGCCATCTGCCATTCCTGGGAGGAACAGTACTTGGCCATGATCTTTTTATACATTTCTGGATTTGATTTTCTAACATTTTGGATAGTATTTTTACATCACGTGTATGCATGAGGGATAGTGGTCTGTAGTTTCCTATTCGTGTGACGTCTTTGGTCTCGGTGTGAGGATAATGCTTGCCTTGTGCAATGAATTGGGAAGTGTTCCCTCCTTTTCTATTTTCTGAAAGAGTTTGTATGGAATGGGTGTCATTTCTTCCCCAACATTGGGTAGAATTCACCAGTGAAGCCATGTATACTTGGAGTTTTTTCTTTGTGGGAATGTTGTTAGCTACAAACTCAACTCCTTCAACAGATTATTCAGGTTATCTATTTCTTCCTGAATGAGTTTTGATAATTTGTATTTTTCACAGAATTTGTTCATTTCATCTAAGTCCTCAAATGTATTGGCATAAGTCTTCACAGTATTCCCTTATTATCCTTTTAGTGTTTGTAGATCAGAGTGATATTCCCTCTTTAATTTTTTATTTGGCTAATTTCTATCTCCTCTCTATTTTTTCTGATCAGACCGGCTAGAGGTTTACCACTTTCATTAATCTTTTCAAAGGTCAGATTTTGGTTTCATATATTTACTGTACTGTTTTTCTTTTCCATTGATTTCTGCTCTTTATCTTTATTTTCTCCCTTTTATTTATTTTGGATTTAATTTCATCTTCTTTTTCTAGTTCCTTAAAGTGGGAGCTTAAATAATCGATTTAGGGCCTTCCTTTCTAACATAAGCAGTTCATGTTATACATTTCCCTCTAATCGCTTGTTTAGTTGAATTCTGAAATTTTTATATTTTATGTCTTCAGCTTTATTCAATTAAATATATTTTCTTGCTTTAAGAGAGAGATAAATCTCTTAAGCAGAAACTTGTGGCCATGATTTTGTATAATATCATAGTCAGTATTGTGTCTGTAACATGAGTTTCTTGCAGTTACAAATGGGCATTTAGCATAATATATGGCTATAATATGTAAGTAGCTTTCTTCCTTCCTTCCTTCCCTCCCTCCTCCCTTTCTTTCTTTCCCTTTCTTTCTTTCTCTTTCTTTCTTCTTTCAATCCTCATCTGAGGATTATTGATTTTAGAGAGAGGGGAAGGAACGGAGAGAGAGACAAGAGAAATATTGATGTGAGAGAGAAACATTGATCTGTTGCCTCTTGTATGTGCCCCTCTTTTATGGGACCGATCCTACAACCTAGATATGTGCTTTGACCAGGAATAGAACCCACGACCTTTTGGTTTACTGGATGATGCTGCAACTGAGCCACACCACCCAGGGCATAAGTTGCTTTCTAATGATCATAGGGTATCAAGGTGAAAAAGCATATACAATTTAGTAATTTAAAAATTAGTGCAAAACTACAGCTCCATCTCCATTCATCAAAACAACTCATATGGCCCTGGCTGGTGTAGCTCAGTGGATTGAGCATGGGCTGGGAACCAGAGGGTCCCGGTTCGATTCCCAGTTGGGGCACATGCCTGGGTTGCGGGCCAGGTCCCCAGTGAGGGCCATGTGAGAGGCAACCATACATTGCTGTTTCTCTCTCTCTCTCCCTCCCTTCTCCTCTCTCTGAAAATAAATAAATAAAATCTTTAAAAAAACCCCAAAACTCATATGCACATTAGTCCTGGCTGGCATGACTCAGTTGCTTGGAGTGTCATCCTGTGAACTGAAAGGTCACAGGTTCAATTCCTGGTCAAGGCACATGCCTACGTTGCAGATTTTGTCCCCAACTGGGGCGCATACAAAAGGCTACTGATAGATGTTTCTCTTGCATCAATGTTTCTCTCTTCTCCTCTTCCTTTCCCCTCTCTCTAGAATCAGTGAGCATGTCCTCCAGTGAGGATAAAAACAAACAAAACTAATATACACTTCAAGCTGCTCTGATAGCACTGAGCATTGTCCACGCAAGAATGGTGGCTGAGTGATTGCTTTGCTGGATAAATGAGTGCTTGACATAAGGATCTAACTACCTGTATGAGGTCAGTGTCTAAAGCTTACTTAGACTGAAGTTTATGAATTACAGCAAATTGTAATGCTGGAAACAGAAAAACATTTGATTAAAGAGTTTGTAATGGTAAGTTTTGATTCAGAAATGTCATTTACTGGAAAATTGTGAAAGTTTACATTGTGGTACATTTTTTTTTACCATTGCAGAACATTTTGCATGCTGTACATTTTAAGTGGAATAACATTACAGTTTTACTTTTTAAGATATAAAATTAAGAAAATAAATATATTTTCTAATTTAACTTGTGGTTTCTTCTTTGTCTATGTGTTATTTAGAAGTATATTTTTCCATTTCCGTATATTCAGAAATTTCCTAGATATCATTCTTTTATTGATTTTTAATTCAACATCGCTGTGGTCAGAAATCCTACTTTGTGACAACAAACTCACAACTATCAACAACTGAACCTAAAGACAAAAACAAAAACAAACTAAGCAAACAACTAGAATAGGAACAGAATCACAGAAATGGAGATCACATGGAGGGTTATCAGTGGGGAGGGAGAGGGGGAGAATGGGGGAAAAGGTACAGAGAATAAGAAGAAATGGTAGGCACAAAATAGACAGGGGGAGGTTAAGAATAGCATGGGAAATGGAGAAGCCAAAAAACGTATATGTATGACCCATGGACATGAATTAAAGAGAGGGGAATGCAGGTGAGAGGGGGGTGCAGGGCAGAGTGGAATAAAGGGGGGAAATGGGACAACTGTAATAGCATAATCAATAAAATGTATTTTAAAAAGAAAAAAAAGAAGTCCTACTTTGTATGATTCCTATCCTTTGTAATTTATTGAGGTTTGTTCTACTGCCCAGAATATTATCTATGTTGGTGCATATTACATCTGCACTTGAGAAAAATGTGTATCCTCTTGTCATTGGCTGTGGTCTTCTAAAAATATCAGGTCACTTTGGTTGATAGTGCTAGTCTTTTTTTTTTTTAAAGATTTTATTTATTTATTCTTAGAGAGAGGGGAAGGGAGGGAGAAAGAGAGGGAGAGAAACAGCAATGTGTGGTTGCCTCTCTCATGGCCCTCACTGGGGACCCAGCCTGCAACCCAGGCATGTGCCCTGACTGGGAATCGAACCAGGACTGCTTGGTTCCCAGCCCACGCTCAGTTCACTGAGCTACACCAGCCAGGCATGATAGTGCTAGTCTTGTATATCCTATTGATTTAGTTGATAGTCTGTATCTTACTGATTTTTCCTTATTTGTTTTATCAATCATTGAGAAAGGGATGTTAGCCTCCAACTATGTTTGAAGATTTGTCTATTTCTAGAACTCTGTGGTGCTGACAATTTTTGTTTTCATGTATTTGGGAGCTTTGTTGTTAGGTGCTTACATGTTTTAAATGATTGTGTCTTCTTCATTATTTGTCTTTTTTTCCATTATGAAGTGTCCCTCTTTACCTGTGGTAACATTCTTTGTCTTGAATTCTACTCTATCTAATATTAATATAGCCATACAAGCTTTCTTATGCCTTGTGTTTGTGTAGTATATCTTTTACATCATTTTACTTTCAATTTGTCTGTGTCTTTATGCTTAAAGTGTGCTTCTTATAAATAACATGTAACTATTTTATCTAGCCTGACAGTCTCTGCCTTTAAACTGGTGTGGCAGATTGTGTTTTTCAAAGGTAGCCCCAACAATATCTCCCATCCCACATGCTCTTTTGGAACCTTGCCATTTTCCCATCAAGAGGTGGAATTTAACCCTCCCTCCTATAATCTGGGAAGGCATATGACTTGCTTTGAGTCAACATAATATGGTCAAAGTGATGCCACCTGATTTCTGAGGCTAGGTCAGAACAGGCAATGCAGCCTCTGCCTTGTTAGCAGGAATATTCACTCTTCCAGCCTTTGGCTGCCACCTAACCAGTCCAGCTTCCCTGAGGCTGCCATGCTATGAAGAAACCCAAACCAGCCTTCATGGAGAGAACACATGGAAGCACTCTGAGACGACTCAAAGAGGCAGAGATGCCCAGCCACTGTTTCCGCTTTGGCCACTGTCTGATGGCAACCACATGAAAGGCCTTCAACCAGAACTGCCCAGTTGAGTCCTTCCCAGATTCTTTTTTTGGAATATATATGGGCATACATATATGTATACTTATATACATATACAATTTCAAGGTGAAAAAAACATATACAATTGAGTAATTTAAAAATTAGTGCAAAACTACAGCTCTGTCTCCATTCATCAAAACATCTCATATGCACATTAGTCCTGGCTGGTGTGCTTCAGTTGGTTGGAGTATCATCCCATAAACCGAAAGGTCATGGGTTGGATTCCCGGTCAAGGCACATGTCTAGGTTGCAGGTTTCGTTCAGTAGGGGTGCATACGAAAGACCCCAACCTTTCACATCAATATGTCTCTTTCAGCCCTGGCTGGTGTAGCTCAGTGGATTGAGCATGAGTTGAGAAGCAAAGGGTTGCTGGTTCGATTCCCAGTCAGGGCACATTACTGGGTTACAGGCTAGGTCCCCAGTGAGGGCCATGTGAGAGGCAACCACACATTGATGTTTCTCTCCCTGTCTTTCTCCTTCCCTTCTTTTTGTCTTAAAATAAATAAATAAAACCTTTTAAAAAACCTGTTAAAAACTGCTAAAATATATATATATGTCTCTTTCCCTCCCTTACCCCCTCTCTAAAATCAATAAACATGTCCTCAGGTAAGAATTTAAAAAAGAATAAAACTTGTATTAAAACAAAGAATGTTACAACAGGCTTTCAATTGCAGCAGTCCCAAACTTTGTGTTCTGGCTGTCATGTAATATTTTTACATATGCCATACGAATTATTTTTATATACAGTATACAAAGGTAACTTCACATTACATTGTGATTGTATTTACTTTAAACAGTAAATAGTCATATATATTTACTCTTACTGGTGTTTTGTATTCCTTTCTTCAGTCTGGTATAATGTCTCATATATCTAAATAATTAATGTAGCATTTCTTTTATATAAATTTTTTTAAAGATTTTTATTTATTTATTTTCAGAGAGAGGAGAAGGGAGGGAGAAAGAACAATGTATGGTTGCCTCTCACATGGCCCTCACTGGGGACCTGGCCTGCAACCCAGGCATGTGCCCCGACTGGGAATCGAACTGGGACCCTCTGGTTCCCAGCCCGCGCTCAATCCACTGAGCTACACTAGCCGGGCAGCATTTCTTTTATTGGAGATGAATTCTTTATTTTTTCTCATCTGGGGGTGCAACTTTATTTTGTCCTAATTTTTGTAAGATATTTTTACTGGATGTAGAATTCCAGTTTGAAATCTTTATTTTCTTTTATCATTTGAAGATGTTCCATTACCTTTTGACCTCTACTATTTTTAGATTAGGAGTTTGCTGTCATTCTTATTGTTCCCCTGTATGTAGCATATCTTTTTTCTTCTCTCTTCAGGGTTTTTTTTTTTTTTAAGATTTTTTTAAAATTTATTTTTAGAGAGGGAGAGACACAGCAATGTATGGTTGCCTGTCACATGGCCCTCACTGGGGACCTGGCCTGCAACCCAGGCATGTGCCCTGACTGGGAATCGAACAAGTGACCCTTTGATTCCCAGTCCGCGCTCAATCCACTGAGCTACGCCAGCCAGGGCGAGGTTTTTCTAAAAAAATTGTTTTTTCAGCCTTGGCCAGGTGGCTCAGTTAGTTGGAGCATTGTCCTGTACACCCTAAGGTTGCAGGTTTGATCCCCCATCAGAGCACATACCTAGGTTGTGTGTTCAGGTCCCTGGTCAGACACATATGGAAGGCAACCGATCGATGTTTCTCTCACATTTATGTTTCTCTCTCTCTGAAAAAATCACTGAACATGTTTTCCTAGTCTGATGTAGACTTTATCAGACCCTGTGTTGATCTCTCACAGCTCTTCTTCCTTTCTCCCACCACCAGTTGCCACTGGAAGGTCTGGAGTGTAGTTTCTCTCTTCTACCTTCACTCAGACTTCAGCACTCCTAGTATACCTACACCTCAGAGAGAACACTCAGTCCATCCGCCCTGCCTCCAGGCTTTCTTGGTGAAGGCCTATGGAAAAGAGTTATGGGTGAATGCAAATCCTTTTTTATGGTGTGTGAGGTCCCTAGGGATTCAACTTTCCCACACTTGATCTTTAAAATTTTGTGAAAAGATCCTGTTTTCTTCTTACACAGGTCTATGGCAGCCTCCTCCTGTTGTTGCTGTTGCCAAGGATAAAAGCAACAATGTGTCTTTTTCCTAGGAAGGGCTTGGTGTTTTTCATATTTTGGCTATTTTTTTCCTTTTCCCTTTCCTTCCTTCCTTCCTTCCTTCCTTCCTCCCCTCTCTTTCCCTCCCTCCCTCCCTTTATTTTGCAACTCAGCTCTCTAATAAGCTTAAAAGGAAAAAAACCCTAGTATTGTGTAGGTTATCTAGCTTCTTGTAGCTAGGATGGAAGTGATGCTGTCTTGCAACTTCTTGTACTCCAGGCAGAAGGAAAACATCCATCTACTACTGCCTTTTAATTTATACTACCACAGAAAGTTCTTGTTTGCTCTCTGAGTGTTCCTTTTTATAGTGCCCTATTGTTTTTTTCCTGGATATTCACATTCCATTTTCTTCCTGAGGAAGTTAAGGAGCTTTAAAGAAAATATTTCCAGCCATGGCCAGGTAGCTCAGTTGATTAGAGTGTCATCCTGATACACCAAGGTTGTGGGTTTGATCCCTGGTCAAGGCACATAGAAGAATCAACCAATGAATGCATAAATAAATGGAACAACAAATCAATGTTTCTCTCTCTCCCCTTCCCTCTCTCTCTAAAAATCAATAAATAAAAAGGAAAATAAAATATTTCTTATCCCTTATCATACTGTTTCACACAGATTGTTTTCTCTCTTCAGTTTGATCTCTGTCTCTTATGTTTTTGGGTTTTTTTTAAGATTTTATTTATTTTTTTATTTTTAGACAGAAGGTAAGGGAGGGAGAAAGAGAGGGAGAGAAACATCCATTTGTGGTTGCCTCTCACATGGCCCCCACTGGGGACCTAGCCTGTAACCCAGGCATGTGCCCTGACTGGGAATCGAACCAGCGACCCTTATAGTTCACAGCCCGCGCTCAATCCACTGAGCTACACCAGGTAGGGCAGGCTCGTATGTTTTTGTGTTAGAGGCTTCCTCATATGTGTAGTGGTCTTTGGTTGTTGTGTCATATTTAAGAATGGGATACTAAAACAGCTTATTGTGAGGACTGGGCTTGTCAACTATGGGCTTCATTTTAGGGTGATGCACCTGCACTGTTTTAGTGGGGAATTCCATTGTTACTCTCTTTAATTCCTTCCTCTTGGAATGGAAAAATAGCCCTGAGAAAGAGTTGCAGTCTGCTTCCTGGGGCTGGCTGTCAGCACTAAAGGAACTAAGTAGGGCAAGAGGACCCAGAGTGCTCCACATACTGTAGTAAATATCCAGTCTTCCTGTTTTCGGTGTAGCACCTTCTAAAGCTGTGCCTGGTGTCCCCCAATTAAGACACTCTTTGTTTCATCATCTCCAAAGAATGACTTCGTCTTCTGCTGTGATGGATGGTGGTTTCTGGAGGTCTAACTGCCTCTTAAACAGATCTTCAACTATAGCTCGACATTTACTCCCATTTCCACTGCTGATTTTTAAGCCATTTGTGAGCTCTGCCATGTGAATTCAGCTGGTGTTCAGTTGTCCCCACTGCCCCCAGCTTCCTTGGATTTGCTACACTGGTTACTGCTCAGCTAGCACAATCTCGTTGCTGTTATCTCATCTCCTGTTATTTTTGTCCTTGGGAATTTTTGTTTTTAAAAAGTCACTTAATGTCGTTTTAGCAGGGTTTCAGGAAGGAGAGAAGGTAAATTCGTGGGTTTAATCTGTCCCCTTTGTTTCCAAGTCAACAATATGTGGAGAAAGTCTGGGAGAACAGCTGAGTGGAACAAGGGGGAGGCTGGCTAGGGTCATGTGGAAGGACTGTGGTACTCACAGGCCAGCTTGATTGGAGCCCATGAATCCCTAGTGATACCTGTCCACATACTGATATGATTTTCTCCAGCAACATTTCTGCAGCCTGTGAGGGAGAGCAGAGAAGTCAGATGGACAATTCTGTTCAAATCCTGGGGGTTTGTAGGAAAAACAAGAGAATAGGTGACTTAAGTGTGGTGAGACTGAACAGGCCAAACAAGATGCCTACCAAGGCACAGCTCCCTGCTGTGAGAGTGCCTATAGCCAGTGATTTACACATAGATGATGTCTTCTCCAGCCTGGGCTGCCATAACAAAAATACCATAGAATGGCCCGGCTGGTGTAGCTCAGTGGATTGAGCACGGGCTGAGAACCAGAGGGTCCCGGTTCGATTCCCAGTCAGGGCACATGCCTGGGTTGCGGGCCAGGTCCCCAGTGAGGGCCATGTGACAGGCAACCATACATTGCTGTTCCTCTCCCTCTCTGTCTCCCTCCCGTCCCCTCTCTCTAAAAAGAAAATAAATTAAAAAAAAAACCATAGAATGGAGGCTTAAATAACAGACATTTACTTCTTACTGTTCTGGAAGCTGTAAGTCCCAGATGAAGCAAGGCTGTGTTCTGGTGATGGCACTCTTCTTGGCTTGTCGTTGGTTGTCTTCTTGCAGCATCCTCACATAGGAGAGAGAGACAGAGAAAGAGAGAGAAGGAGGGAGGGTGAGGGAGCTCACTGTCTGGTGTTTTCTTATAGGGACATGAATCCTATCAAATCAGGGCCTCAGTCTGTGACTTCATTTAACCTTAATTGCTTTGTTAGAGGCTCTATCTTCAAATACCCTCATATGGGGGGCTAGGGCTTTAACATATGATATTGGGGGACACACAAAATTCAGTACATAACAGATAGCTATTTGTATATCACATAGCCTGCCCCAACCTTGGCCTCAACTGCTTGGACCAAGAGCAAGAACCTGGCCAAGAACAGCCAGTCTTCAGTTCCCTATCCAGCTTACCTTACATGAAGGCTCTTCCCAAATGGAGATACTGAGTATTGGGGGCCAATAAGCTTCTTTCTCATGGGTACTTAAACTGCAGTGAGATTAGAAGCCAAAAGATGTGTAGAGCAAAGGTAATGTGTAAAGGTCATGAAGCATTAGAAGCCAAGGAAAAGCAGAAACTAGGATTAGGCAGAAACAAAGAGATGAAGAAAAGAAAGACACAGAGGAGAGGGTTATGTAGTTGGTTGGTACTGACAGGAACAGGAACTGAGTCACCGTAATAACAGTTTAGGGGTGGGAGGTTGTGAGTGTGAATAAGAAAGCCTGGTCCCCAGAGTTGCTTAAAAACCTGGTTCAAACTCCCCAAGGCTCGAGTGTTAGATTCTGTGTGGGTTCCTGTCCATATGTCTGAGGTTACTATTGTGATGGTTATTTTTATGGTTAAACGTCATTCTGGGTATGTCCGTGAGGTGTTTTGGATGAGATTAATCTTTGAATCTATAAACAGAGTAAAGCAGTTTTCCCTCCCTAGTGTAGGTGGGGCTCCTCTAATCCATTGAAGACCTGAATAGAATAAAGAGGCAGAGTAAGAGGGAACTCTCCTGTCTTACTGCTTGAGCTGGAACTTTGGCTTTTTCCTGCCCTTGGGCTGGAAGTTAAACCATCAGTTCTCCCAGGTTGCTAGTTTGCTGACTGTATATCTTGAGACTTCTCAGGCTCCTGAGTCACATGAGCCAATTCGTTACACACACACACACACACCCCATTGGCTGTTTCTCTGGAGAACCCTGACTAACCCAACTGTCTTCATTGTTTCTATATGAATCTTCCATTAAGGGAGAAACTTGAGCATGTTGAAGAGATCCTCTATAGGGCCTAGGTGGGAAGTGGAAGGCAGAAAAACCAAGTGGGAGCTAATAGCTTTGGTGCAGGGGTCTAGAGACTGGAAAGTTCTGTGAGGTCAAAATGCAGAGGTGATAGAAGGAAGGAAGTTGGAAAATGAGAAGGAACAGATTGAAGGTCATGTCCAGAGAGCTGTCATTTGGATCTTCACATGTCAGAGCAATTCTGTGGATGATGAAGAGGTCTATAAGACACAACTGTGAGAAGGAGAAGCTGCAGCGAGGTCGAGGTCTTTGAAGGTAAGGTCAAGACACAGAGAAGTTGGGATGTTGTGTGGGTGAGTGGAAGGTTGGGAGTCATTAGTGAATATGGCAGAGTGATAGCATAAGAAGGTGCAGAAGTTGGAGAGGCCCAATGACAAGAACTTCAAAGGAGCCTCTTGATAAGGCTACTGAGTGCCCTCCCAACATGGCAGCTGACTTCATCCAGACAGAGCAATCCAGGAAAGAGGACAAGGAAGAAGCAGAGATGCCTTTTATGACCTGCTCCTCAAAGTTGCCAGCTGACACTTCTGCTTCACTCTATTCATTAAAAATGAGTCATCAAGTCCAACACTCTCTCAAGAGGAGGGGAAGTATGTGCCACCTTTTGAAGGGAGGAGCATCAAAAAAATTGTGGCAAATAGCTTAAAACCACCAGACCAGAGATACTGATTAACTTCAGACTTTGTTAAGAATGCATGTTACAGACTTCCGGCAAAGATGGAGGTGCAGGTAGAAACGCTGTGCCTCCTCGCACAACCAAAAGATGGAAAACAACAATTTAAAAACAAAAAAAAACCAACCAGAACTGACAGAAAATCGAACTTTATGGAGTCCGACAACCAAAGAGCTAAAGACACATCCATTCAGACCAGTAAGAGGGGCGGAGCCAGGCGCGCAGCCAGAAGGCGGTTTGTGAAGTCAGAAGCGCAACACTGAAACAGGCCGGGGGACAACGGCTGGCGGACCTGGACCCAGCGGGACCGAGGCCAGTGAAGCAGATGGTCCAACATTCGTGCGCAGATAAACCGGGAGAAAAAGTTGAGGAGCGGAGCAGACCGAGCAGCCCAGGGGCCCAGCAAGGGGAAATAAAACCTCAAACCACCGATTGAAAACACCTGTGGGGCTTGAGGCGGCAGCGGGAGGAACTCTCAGCCTCACAGGGGAGTTTGTTGGAGAGACCCACAGGGTCCTAGAACAAGCCCACCTGTGTGGGAATCAACACCAGAAGAGCCCAAATTGCCTGTGAGTAGCAAGCGGAGCAGACGCCATCGTGCTCCCTCAGACCCCTTCCCCACAGACAACGTCACAACACAATGACGTGGGTTACCCCATCCTGGTGAACACCTAAGGCTTCGCCCCTTA
Source organism: Micronycteris hirsuta (assembly GCA_004026765.1). Taxonomy (NCBI): domain Eukaryota; kingdom Metazoa; phylum Chordata; class Mammalia; order Chiroptera; family Phyllostomidae; genus Micronycteris; species Micronycteris hirsuta. The sequence goes on from PVJI01004344.1 coordinate 85,867, forward strand.
TACGTACAGGCGTGCCGAGAGAAAAAAAAATGGCCCAAATGAAAGAGCAGATCAAAACTCTGGAAAAAATACAAGTAAGCCACAAAGAGATAGCTAACCTATCAGATGCACAGTTCAAAACACTGGTAATCAGGACGCTCACAGGATTGGTTGAATTTGGTTGCAAATTAGATGAAAAAATGAAGGATACGCTAAATGAAATGAGGGGAAATGTGCAAGAAACCAATAGAGATGGGAAGGAAACTGGGACTCAAATCAATGGTGTGGACCACAAGGAAGAAAAAAACATTCAACCAGAGAAAAATGAAGAAATAACAATTCAAAAAAATGAAGAGAGGCTTAGGAACCTTCAGGACATCTTTACACATCCCAACATCTGAGTCATAGGGGTGCCAGAAGGAGAAGAGGAAGACCAAGGGATTGAAAACTTATTTGAACAAATAATGAAAGAGAACTTACCCAATCTGGCAAAGGAAATAGACTTCTAGGAAGTCCAGGAAGCTCGGAGAGTCCCAAAGAAGTTGGACTCAAAGAGGAACACACCAAGACACATCATAATGACATTACCCAAGATTAAAAATAAGGAGAGAATCTTAGAAGCAGCAAGAGAAAAGGAGACAATCACCTACAAAGGAATTCCCATAAGACTGTCAGCTGATTTCTCAAAAGAGACCTTATAGGCAAGAAGGGGCTGAAAAGAAATTTATCGAGTCATGAAAGGCAAGGACCTACATCCAAGATTACTCGACCCAGCAAAACTTTCATTTAGAATGGAAGGGCAGATAAAGTGCTTCTCAGATAAGGTCAAGTTCAAGGAGTTTATCATCACCCAGCCTTTATTATATGAAGTTAAAGGGACTTATATAAGACATGGAGGGTTATCAACAGGGGAGTGGGAGGGGGAGAGAGAGGGGAAAGGTACAGAAATAAGTAGCATAAACGGTAGGTAGAAAACAGACAGGGGGAGGTTAAGAATAGTATAGGAAATATAGAAACCAAAGAACTTATGTGTATGACCCATGGACAAGAACTAAAGGGGGGAAAATTGGGGGGGGTGGTATGCAGGGCAGAGGGGAATAAAGGGGGGATAATGGGATGACTAATAGCTCAATCAATATAATATTTTTTTTAAAAAAGAATGCAAGTTACAATAGCTAGAATAGCTACTAAAAATTTCATACAGTGCTTCTAAACAAATAGAGGGGAAAATGAAAGAAGAAAACAAATTAAATCCATCTAAAAGATGACCAAGAATGGAGGGGACAAATGGCATGGTCGTTTGGGCTCAGCATTTAGTCCCATCTCCTTTTAATTGTACTTACCGCTGAGGTAGGGTGTTTCCCAGACTGTGTGCAGCCAGGTTCCGGGTTAGGTTTTGCCAGTTAGGTGCATGTACACAAATTTGGAAGGCTGAAGGAAAAAGAGGCCATCTTTTTACTGTGGGGAGCTGTTTTTCTGCTGGATATCAAGGTCAAGGAGGAGTGGGGCTTCAGCAGCAATGCTCCTGTGTCCAGTCTTCACTTTGCATGGCAGTCACGGCTTCTAGGTCCCAGCTTGCTGATTTCTGACTCATGACTATACTGGTGTCTTTAACTCAATACTCACACTGCTGACCACCTGTTCCCTGATCTTGCTGATGGTGGCAGAGGTCCTTTGGAGAGCCAGCTCCGTGGTGGTGTCCTGTGGATCCCACCCAGAACACACCCCTGTGGCCCCTCTAGTGGTTATGTATGGTTCCAATTCCTTGCACAAAATCCCTTTCTGGCCCTGGCCACGTAGCTTAGTTGGTTAGAGTGTCATCCCCATGCATCAAGGTTTTGGGTTCGATCTCCGATCAGGGCACATATAAGAATCAGCCAATGAATGCATGGGTGGGTAGAACAACAGATCAATGTTTCTCTTTCCCTTCCTCTCTCTCTCAAATCAGTAATTTTTAAAAAATTAACAAAAATAAAAAGGGAACTTACTCCCCCAGCCCCTTCCACACACACAAAAATTCCTTTCTATGTAATGGCTGGAGCAATTTCTGCTTCCTGTCCTGAAACTTCAGTGATAGAAAGTGGGGGCAGAGGGAGAGAAGTTTGAAAAGGAAGACAAATAGAAAGCACTTAATAAGTGGGCAAAAGTAAATCCAAACATACAGCAACCACCACCAATGTTATCAACTAAACTCTGCAGGTAAATGACAGACAGGCAGACAAAGTCACTATGTGACTGAGCAGACCCAGTCCTTGGTGCTTACCTTATAGAAATGAAACCTGCTCACACAAAATCCTCTACAGTGAATGTTTCCAGCAGCTCTATTTATCATCGCTCAAAGCTGAAAACAGCCCAGATGTTCTTCAATGGGTTTACGGCTAAACAAACAATGGCATACTACTCAATAATAAAAAGGAAAAACTGCTCACACAGACACACACACACACACACACACACACACACACACACACACACACACACGCACCATGGATGAATCTCCAAACTACACTGAGCAAAAGAAGCTACATGGAAGAGTACATACTGTATAATTCTCTTTGCAATAAATTCTAGCAAAAACAGAACGTGGCCCAGTGGGAGCCAGGGGCCAGGTGCTGGGGCTGGAGGGAATTTTGGGAGGTGATGGAAAGGTTCTGTATCTTTCTTACCCGAGGACATTTTTTCATTGCTTTTAGAGAGGGAGGAAGGAAGAGAGAGAAACATTGATATGAGAGAGGAACATCGATCGGCCACCTCTCATTTGCGCCTGGACCAAGGATTGTACGCACAGGACTGGGGATTGAACCTTCAACCTAAGAACATGCCCTGACCGGGAATCAAACCCGAAGCCTTGCTGGATTGGGACAACGCTCTAACCAACCAAGCTACCCGGCCAGGGCTGTTCTATAGCTTGATTTTGGTGGTGATTACACAACATTTATCAATATTCATTGAACTCTACACTTCAAATGAGCAAATTTTACTGTATGTAAATTATACTTCAATGCAGCTGATTTTTAAAAAGATAAGGACTTTTAGACTTTATCAGACTAAACTAAAACCAAACTATTCATCGTTTCAAGAGATCCACCTAAGACAGGAAGACATAGAAAGACTGAAAGGGGATGAAGAGAGAGAGACAGCCCATGCTGCTAGCCTGCTGGTACTTTCTTCCTGCTCCGCTGGCTTCCGTCACTCGCACTCCCTCTCACAGGGCTATTTGCAGGAGAGGGATCTGGCCAGACTCTGGAGGGCTGCCCTCAATCACTTGACTGTGCCCAAGAGGGGTGGGTCACAGGTTGCTGTGAGAAGCACTTGCCATTGAAGGGGGTGTGAATGAGCAAGATCCAGCCTTCTGTCTGTCTAGAACTCCCCCAATGTCCAGGGAGAGCATGTGGCAATGGAGCGATGGCTTACCTCTTGTTCAAAGCCAATCCCTCCTGCTTCTCTTGGGACTTGCTCTGCCTGAACTCCTCCCTTGGTCCTCCTGCTCTTGCTCCCATTGACCCCTCCACGTCAGTAAATGGCAGTGGAGTTACACAGAATGGGCTTTGCAGTTACACAGAAGCAAGTTCAATCCCAGCTCTGCCATTTACCTTCTGGGTGATCTTGGGTGAGTCACTTGGCCCATGTGAACCTCAGTTTTCTCATCTGTGAAGTGGGGGCAATACTGGTGCCTACTTAATAATGATGGGCTGAGGAGTCAGTGAGCAAATGCACAGGGAATGTTCGGCACAGCACCTCCTGGCTGTGTGACTGTGTGACCTGGGGCTCCTCATTTGGAGGGTGAGGATAAGAACAGAATCTTCATCATAGGTTTATGTGCAGATATAATGAGCTAGTGAAGACAAAGACGTCCTGGCTGTGCTCCTTGGATGCATTCCTTGACATCTTTGGTCTTCAGTTTCCTCATCTGTTGTATGGACTAGTGATTGACCTCCCCAGGTTGGGGTGCAAAATAAATGCATTAATACATGAAATGTGCTCAGAACAATGCCAAGCTCAATAAATGCGACCCAGTGTAGTCATTGCGATGGGTACTAGTGTAATAAGTGGAGATTGAGCCCATCATTATGCACTTAGACAGAGCATACTAAGTGGGTTCTACCCTCCTCTTTACTCCTATCATTGTTGCAGTCAGTGTCCAGCATCAAACCTTATATTCCATAAAAGATTTGTGTCAGTTGGGGCTGGAGGAAGAGGCTGGAAACTACAGGGAGTGAGTGGAGGCAGAGGTGGATGGAAAGGTGAGAGGCCAGGCCTATCAGAGATCGGATCAGAGCAGGCAGGAAGCAGACCACAGCTCAGTGCCTCATGGAAAATACCCCCATCTTGGGTGCCCAGGCCCACTGGCCTGGTGCCTCATCCCAGCCTACTTGTTACTCCTGAAGGGGCTGGACCAGTGGCATAACAGCCCTGCCAGCACTCCCACTCCTGGTGTCTTAGAACCAAAAGACCAGCCACAGGCAGCCCTGGGGGTAGGCCACAGCTGAGTGTGAAAGACCCTCTGCCTTCACTAAGGTGTCTAGTTTTGTGCCCTGTCCTTCTCAAGACCGCCAGCACACAAGGCATCCAGACCCTCCCTGAGGGAAGGTAGGACCACTGCAAGCTTCCCCTTCCAGGATAAACAGAAGCTGGAAAGTAATGGTTGGATGTGGTGGGGACAACAGACCAGGATGCCAGGGCTCCTCCCACGTAGGCCCCCTGCACAGCTTGGAGGGTCTCGGGAGGCTGAGCCAAGGGCCCCGGGAATGCTTCACTGGGCAACAGGCATGCCCATAAAAATACCGTGGCCACCAGGGCTGCAATCTGCCATCTGGGCCCTAGGCCTTCCTTGCCCTGCGGCCGACTCGGCTCACTCCGGAATTCTTGCGCACTCCGCATGACCGCCACGAGCCTACGAGGGTGTTGGGAAAGAGCTCTTTCCCCGGGCTTCCAGGGCAGGGCTATGGGAGAGTGGGGCCACGGGGAAAGGTCAGGATGGGGCCAATCCCCACGACAAAGAAATAAGACACCAAGCATGGGAAAGCTGGCAGGGAGTCAGAGGAATATCTGGGAACTGAGAGTGGCAGTTAGAGGGGCGCCCTCTCCGCTACCTCCTCGCCCTCAGGCTCTGGACTGCCATAGAGCTCGTGCGCCTCTGTGCGTCCCGGGGGTGGAGGCCTGCGCACCCCTCCCGGACTGGGAGCCTACAATAAGGGGGAAACTCGTGGAGAGAGAGCCCAGGGGCTCGGGAATCCTGCCTTGGGAGGGAGGCGTCCCAACACCTCAAGACGGGGCGGGGGGCGGGGGACGGGGGCACGGCCGGAACCGCGTTGCGTGTGAGTCCCATAGCTAGCCCAGGAGGGCAGAGAGGAAGTTGGCGGGGGTCGGGGGGGCGTGTATCTGGTATCTGTTCCCCTACCCGACTCCTCTCTCCAAGGCCCAGGCCCGTACTCTGGGAGCAACCCCGCCCCACGAAGCTGGCTCGGAGCCTCCATTGCGGTGCAGGCGTCCGAGGCACTCCGGGATTGTGGGAGCGGGTCCCACGGAGCTCCCCGAGGAGGTCATCAAGGGTTCTTAGCCCGCGCAGAGCTCCGCAGCCTGACCCGCAGGGACTAGGGACTAGGGCGCGGCGGGGCGGAGCAGGCGATGGGGGAGGTGATCTCACTCCCCCCTCCTCTGCCTCTTCTGCGCTCCCCTCCCCCTCCCCTGCGCGCACGCCCGCCCGCCCCGCCCCGCCCCCGCCCCCGCCCCGGCGCATCGGCCGCAACAGCAGCTTCAGCATCGCAGATGCACTAGGGCTGCGGGTCCGAGGCTGGCGTGCTCGGAGGCTGGGCGGGTAGCTCCATTGGCGGCTGTAGCGCAGGTAAGGCGGGCAGGCCTTCTCTCTCCACCCGGCCGCGGCTGCGACGCCCCCAGTCACCGGTCCCAGCCCTACCCAGAGGGGCGAGAGCAGGGAGTGCCGCTCCCCGTAGCCCGCGGTCACGGGCGGTGCGGCCGGAGCCCCACCCAGGTGGCATCCAGCTCAGCCCTGCGGACTAGGGCGAGGCGGGGGAAGGAGGGCAGGACCGTAGCCGGACAGGTGAGGGGTACCTGGGTGGCGCCCAAAATGCCGATCTGGGGAGGAACACTCTTCGGGCGGGGGTGGGGCAGTCAGGCAAGGTCTGTGTTGGCAGGTGGGAGCTGAAGTTGGCACGTCCCTACGGGTGTGTGAGAAAGGGATCAGATGAGGCCTGATGACTCCCTATCGGCTGCCGTGGGGTGTGGCCCTGGGCGTGGCTGCCCCTCTTCCCCAGTCCAGGTCCCCTTCCACTGAAATTCGGCCGCCAGCGTGGTTGGAGGGGAGGTTGGGCTGGGCTGCCCCTAGCAATGGGGGGAGGGGAGGGAACCAGGCTGGGCGATGCCTGGCCCTCCGCCCCAAGGTGGGGGGGGGGGCTTTGTTCTTCTCATTCTTCTTTCCAAACCCCAGCCTGGACTCTCCAGGGCTCCCCTCCAAGACTGCACCAGGACCGGGGTCTCCTCCCTAGAGGCGCACGGTGCGCCTGGAGCCTCAGTTCTGCAGGCTCAGTTTCTGCAGGGCACAGCGAGTGAGACTGACCTGGGTGCCCACCGGTGTGCGCCTGTGCACATGGTTGTAGCATGTGGGTCTATCAGGTAGAGGGTGGGAGGGAGGGCATTACTGGCTCAGGGCCAGGGATTCTGGAAAGTGGGATGCTCTACCCCCGCCCACTGAAGGTCTTTTGCCCTTTGCCAAGTCTTCCTACCTCTGTTTGGTTACGGGCTATTCCCCCCTTCCCAGGGCAGATTTTGGGAGTCTCTTGGTTGGCAGAGGTTGCAGAGTACCTACAACAACCTGCTGCCCCCTACAGGATGTTTGGAGCCCCGCCCATCACTGCCTGTCTTGGGGAAGCAGCCCTGGAGCCATCTGCCTCCCCCCCAAGGAGTGGGGTTTTGGCATCCCCTCTCCAAGTAGGTGCCCTGCTTCCAGTTAACTCCACCCAGAAGGCAGGAGCTTCTGGGCAGCCCAGTGCCATCTCTGCTGACTCACGTGGCCCTGACAGTGAATAATCCCATCAGCGTTTCTCTCCACGAACTGCTTCTGAGCCCCATCTTTCTTGTCACCTGTGGGGTGGCTGGGGCGGGGGCCTGCCTGTGGCCTCTCACCTCTGGCCGACTCTTTACTGTGACAACGGGACTCAGCCGGGCCTGGCCTCTCACCTGGCGCAGCGCCCATGCAGCACCAGCGTGTGCACCTGAGCCTTTGGGGCTCTTGGTTTTTTGTGACACATGGGGAACTCAGGTCAGGGCTGGGACCCTGCAACTCCCAGCTCCTGGCCACTTTTCCATGCTGCATCCTAGTTTCTTTCTATAGTACTTAATGTCTGTGTACAGTGTGTGATCCCAAAGGCGGTACATCTTATTGTGGTACACTTGAAATATACAGAAGAGAACAAAAGAAATTAAGAATTGCTGGTGATCTGATCAGAGAGAAACCCTCTTATCACACCCCAGTCTCAGTCTCCTTGCTTTGCTACAACCTGGTCATGAGAGGCTGCTCCCCTAGTGCCCAGACGCCTGCATAGGACCAAGTGGGTACACAGCAGACTGAGGTGGCAGGGACCCCCTTCCTGTGCAGTAATGAGCTCTTCCCTGCCCCAGAACTCTGTGGCCCATGGGGTGGGCAGTCATTCACTGGGCAGCTGCCTACTGCCAAGTGCCCGCTGGGGTTAGCTCCCGGTGGCCCATGGAAAAGCCAGGAATGAACCAGACTGACACTGTCTTCATCCTCAGGGGGCACACATTGGTTTTCATTTTTCCTTTGTGACTATTCTGAAGGGAAAACAGGCAGGGAGTGAGGAAGGGCCTTGCCCACGCCAGTGGGCAGCAGCACCCAGGCTGCAGCCCCATCAGCCTCTTTCTGCCACTGAGGTGGGTGCCTTCCATGGCATGTGCTTTGGCAGGACCAGCTGGAGAGGGTGGAAGAGGCAGCCTCTGTGCTATATCCGCCGTTCCCCAGCCCAGTGACTCTAGACCACAGGTGGCAAACACAAGGCCCACGGGCCGAATCCGGCCCTGCACCTTGTTTTATCTGGCCCAGCACCTTGTTTCTACCCGGTGCAGCGCCGAGCTCTCACTTAAGAGTTAAGGAGTAGTTAAAATTATACAATCCTAAAATTATATTCGGCCCTTTGAAGGCAACCGCATGGTCCCTGGTGAAAATGAGTTTGACACCCCTGCTCTAGATCCTCAGTCTCTTCCCTGGCTTTGAGTCTCAGCCTTCTTGGCTAGCACATGAGGGCACGGACTTGTTAATCTCCAAGGTCCCTTTCAAGGCAAACAGTCCCTGGTGCCACTTGAAATGGCTGCAGCTGGAAAGAAGCAGTGAAGAAGCCTAGCCCAACCTCCCTCTTCTGGGCAGTGAGGGCCATGTGGTCTTGTAGAGAGGTCCAGCTTCCAGGAAACCTAGGGTGAAGGAATGATGGACGCTTTTCCCGAGGTCCTTCTTGGGCTAAAGGTTGAAACAGCTCGGGTGAGAAGGGGGTGTGTGTGCCCTGGGCCTAGGAGGAACATGCTCTGGGGGAGAATGGAATAGTAGTGGAGAGATGGGCATCCCAGCCAACTGCCCTGCTCCATCAGGACCCCTCTGAGTCCCTGGGGGCCCTACCCCACCCTGTGATTCAGACAATGGGAGAGGCAGGAGGTCTGAATCCCCCCTCTAGCGTTCCCAAGCTGGCTGCTGCATTTGCCCTGCCTCCTCCTCCCCTGATTGGGAGGGTTGGGTTTAGGTCTCTGGGTGGGGTCCTGTGCCAATTCTGGACAACCCCTTCTGCTTCTCCACCTTCCTGCTCTTCTTGTCAGTCACCCACTTCTCCATGCACCCCCAGGCCAGCACCATTCCCCTCCCTGCCCAGCTGGAGGCGCACTGTTGGGGGTGCACCACTCCCTTTCCTCTACTTGCCTCTGCCTGCCCCACCCCTCCCTGTAGGTGCCCTGGGCTCCATCTCTCAACTTCCTCTTTTGTCTAGCTTCTGTCTCTGCTCCTGTCCCCTTCTGCCTCACCACTTCTCCCATGTCCTGCTCTGCTAAACTTGGCCCCTGCTCTGGTCTCTGAGCCCAGCACACGTCCACTGGGCTCCACGACTTTGGGTTGAGCTCAGATCTCCAGTGGGGGCCTTGTCTGACCTGGGGGGTGGACAGGGGGCACCTGGTGGCCCCCAGCAAGAGGACTGGGGTGTGTGGAAGGTTAGCAGAGCCAGCCGGCCTTCTTCCCAGATTATCAACAGGATCTTTGTGGTCTCCTAAAGGTTGAAGAGAGGGAGGAGCCTGGAGGGTGGGGAATTCCTCTGCAGGGGGAGGGTCTGGACTGCTGGTCTTTCCAGAAGCTTTTCTTTGTCCAGTGCCCCCACCCAAGACCTCAGGAGCCTGCCTGGGTCCTCCACGTTCTCCCCAGGTCATGAAACTACGAAGGGAGCACTCGGCCACTGTCCTGACACTCATGCCAATCCTTGGCACTAAACCCAGTAAGAACAGCTGTGTTGGCCTTGAATTGGGTGGAACAGGAGGGCAACAGCATCCTGGGCTTTGCGCACTTGGCCATAGGGGCATTCTGAGCTGTCTGTCTTGATGTCAGCCTGGTGGTGGGGCTTGAAGGGAGGTTATGAAGCCCAAGAAGCCTCCTCACCTCAGCTCTCCGATCTAAAACATTCAGAGCCAGACAAACTGGGGGAGGAAAGCAGGGCTGAAGGTTAGTATGGGAGGGGGCTTTGGGCGTGTGAGTGTGTGTGTATTCCTATTGAATGTGTGGGGATCATATATCTGGTTGCATGTGTGTATTTGTGTGTGTGTTGGCGGGGAGAGCATATACACACAGATCTTCCTATGCCCACATGAGTCCCCTTGGATGCCCCTACTGGGTCTGTGCTAGGAAGGGGTGGGTCTGATTGCAGAGGCTGGCATGCCTAGCTGCACAATGTGGGGCTTCCCGTTGAGGGTTGCCCTCTGGCCCCTCCCCTGGCCGCCTGTGTTCATGCCTTAGGAATGCCTGGGATGACAGAGGCTCCATTGTCCACCCCCAGTCTTCCTGTGCCCCTCTGCCCTTTAACCCTTTGGGAGTGGGGAGCTCTGAGGTGACTGGAGGGGCCTGGTAGTGTCTGAGCCGTTTCTAGGCACCCTCCCCCTCCCCCTTGGGACCAGGCATCTCAGGACTGGTGGATCTGAACAGCAAACTCGGAGGCATGGGGCTGGTGCCTCTTGCCCCCTGCTGGACTCCCTCTTGCCTCTTCACTTTGCTTAGCACCTTCCCTGCATTGCCTGCCTGCTCTGTAGCCTTCGCTGCTGTGAGTACCGGAGGCAGGCCCTGCCAGCCCTTAGGAACAGGATATACGTCACCCCTCTGACCTGGTGTCTGAAATCCTCTTTAGTGCCAAGTTCATTTCTCAGGTCAGGGGTTTCTGGTCTTGTTCAGAGTCCACTTTCCAGAGGCAGAGGAAGGGCTTAGAGGGGATGGGGGTGCAGCTTTTACTATGGGTGTCAGTCTCCTCAACTGTATACGGGGAACTTGGCTGTACTGCTGGCATTCTAGGGGCCTGGGAGGCTGGAGTCTTGGCCCTTACTCCACTGGGCCTCAGTTTCCCTTTCTGCACAGGTAGTCAATACAGTCCCTAAGCCCTGACTGGAGAGAGGGACCTTCCAGGTGATTGAAGGCTCTTTGTGAGGGAACCTTGGGGCCTTTGGTTTCAAGAAAGGGGTCAGAGTGGCCCAACATTTTAGATAATGGGAGGGGCCCAAGAAATCCAGGCCGTCCCTGAGCTGAGCAGGGAAAAGAAATTTGCCTTCTCTTGGTGAGTCCTTGGATGGGCGGTCATTTAAAACCCAAGGCCAAGAGATGGGATGGTTTCTGCTCTGGGCTGAGGGTCACATCTTACTTCCCGTGGCCTCCTCCCGAGATTTCCCTCCTTGCTTCCCACATTTGCTTGCTCTCTGCCTAGCAAATAGGCCCTTCCCTAGGGTTCAGGGCTGCTTGGACGCCGTTCTCATCGAGGTTCCCGGCCCCTGGAAAACACATGTTAGGAAACCGAGTCCCTGAGAGATGAGCTGACCCCCAGAGGGAGCCTCTGCCCCAATTAGAACCCCACCCCTGGTGAGCATCAGAGCCAGCTCTGTGACCTTGGACACAGTACTCTTCTCTGAGCCTTAGTTTCCTCATCTGTAAAATGGGGATAATGATAGCACATCCTTCCCCAGGGCAATTTTAAGGATTAAGTGGGTGCTGCATGTAAAAGTGTCCCTATGTATAATAACCCCTGGCATTTGGTAAGTGCTACCCATGAGTTTATTCAATAAAATGGGGCAGCTGACTGACGGGGCGGGGGTGGGAATGGGGTGTAAAGAAAAACTGTCCCTGCCACCGATGGTGAGATTCCCCCTTCCTTCCCCAGTGTAGGCTGTTCTCTTTGCTCTCCCACAACGGGTTAACCTCTGTCCCACCCCTTCCTCATCCTTTAAGGGGAATGGTCCTTTACAGGTAAGCTGTCGTTGCCTTGGAGACCTCAGCCTTATAGGGGCTTGAGGGTGTACCTTGGGTTGAGGAGGGGAGAGGCAAAGAGCACAGATAACACAATAGTCCTTTAAGACTTCTGGGCCCCCAAGTACCTCTGGGGGCTCCCACCCATCAGCCGCCTTTATGTATTATCTAAATAACCCATTAGGCTGCAGCAAGCTTTCCTCTAGGCTTCCCCTATCTCTGCCAGTGGAGGGAGCTGGGCTCCATCTCCATGGAAACCCGCCAGCCACAGCCTGGCGGGGAGGGAGAGAAGGAGCCTTAAAGGAACATAGTGCATGGGATGTAGGTGACACCCACACCCTCGTATATACACTGACAGGCTCCAAGGCCCCCACCAGTCCTGCTGAGGAGGCAACCCAGTCATGGGTGTCACCACACATGATCCCCAGGCCTAGAAGTATGCAGACCTGGCACCCGTACTCTGACCATCACACACCTGGGGCACTGAGCCCCCAGCCCTGCCCCCACTGAGGCCTGCCAGGTCACAGGGCACTGCCATTCTCAACAGACACTGGGCTGGAGGACATTTTTGTTACTTATCCCTTCAGCAGATGCATTTTCATCAGATGGGAGGGGCAGAGAGGGCTCAAGGCAGGGTGTGGGAGCTGGCGGGCATTTGTGCAGTGAGCACATGCAGGGCGCCCTTAAAGGGGTGTGTGTGTGTGTGTGTGTGTGTGTGTGTGTGTGTGTGTGTTCAGGGAAGAAAGCAAGCCACCCCAGTCTCAGCCTGACTCCATGTCCTTCCAAGTTCCACCCCCCCCGTCAGTGGATAGAGGCCCAAGGAAAGGAGTGCCAGGGTGTGGCCAGGAATGGGGCTCCTCTGGGGTCCCACTGAGCTCCTCCCTGCAGGCTCCAGTGGGCCTGACCTTGCTGACCTCATCTGCTTCAGTGCCTGCCACGCCCTTTCTCTTTGCCAGCCTGTGAGTGGTTTGTGAGGCCCCAGGGGAGGATGAGTTCCCAGCTGGACCCACTGAGGAGCAGCCTGCCTTTGTCGCGCCCTCCCTCAGTAGAGTGGTGGGTTTATGCCGTGGATGCACACGCGGGAGTGTGCACAGACACTTATTATTTGTGCCTGTGGACTCATGGGCTTCCCCCTGCCAGCCAGGCAGCTGCTCACTCTCTTAGCGGCAATCTTGGAAGAATCTACCATAGTTCTCTGGGTGCTTCTCCCTTCCCCTCTGTAGGCAGTGGGGGGGCCTCCACCTGCTCCCTGAGGGCTAGCCAACAGTGGCCCATTCATCTTGTCTTACTAAAACACCCTTGCTCCAATGCCACAAGTAGCCAGGGACCTGCTGCTCTGTCTCTGTCATTGTTGTTGTCATGGGCTTTGTTTGTCTCTCTGGTGCTGGCTCACAGCTTCTCCACTCCATCCTGCCCATTAGTCCAGCCTGACCCACAAGCCCAAGAAGACCCCCTCCTCTGACTCAGGTCCATCTCTTCTCCTTCCTCACCCCTTGCCTGGCACGTCCCCCAGGGATCAGGACACGAAGGAGGCATCACTAGGCCTGTGTGCGTTCACATGCACGCACACACAGACACACCCCTCGCTCTTCTTGCTCAGCCACTCCTCATCAATGCTTTCTGCACTTCTCTCCCACCCTTGTACTTCTTTCCCTTCTTTTCTTCTTTTCCTTGCTGCCTGAGCCTCTGCTCTGGATTTTTTCATCTTGATTACTGTGGTGGTCCAGCATCTGTCTTTGTCTTCCATTCCCTCCCCCAGCCCCATTTCTCTCAGCCTCTCTAGCTCCCTCCTGCCTCTTTCTCACCCTGTCTGTCACCCTTCCATCTTCCCCAGTCTGCCCCACCTTCACAGACATGGCCTTGGCTCCATCTGTACACCAGCTTGTGGAATACTCCCCCCTCCCTTGCCCCTGGAGGTGCTGATGGGGGTAGGGGGCCTGCTGAGCTGACAACCTGAGCTGCTTGCTCTGTAATTGCCAGAGGAATGGTGAGAGATCAGAGACCCAGAAGCAGTGGGAGGAAAGGAGGCAGAGCCCCCTCCCAGCTGTCAGGGAGCCTCTCAGCCTGGCTCCTGCCTGTCTCTGAGTGCCCGGGAAGGTGGCGAGCTGGTCTGCAAATACCAGGAGACTAAAAGAGGTTGGATGTGAGGCTGTGGGGCATTGGGATGGGGCAGAGTGGGGACCAGGAGGTTGGCAGTATTGAATTTCCCCTGTGTATACCCCCAGGGTATATGTGCCACACCCCATTCTGGGAGCCTAGATTTGGAGGACAAATGGAGGAGCTGGCATGACAGGGAATGTCGTTCCAGCAAATGGAGGACTTGGGCCTCCTTGAGTACAGAAAGGCCCTTCTCTGAGCACCTTTTCTCTCTCCTCCCTTCCCTCCTCTTCCTAAGACCAGAGCATTCAGAGCTCCCAAGGCTGCTGTTTGATCGCTTGCCCTCTGATCTGAGTCTCCTACTGCTTCCTACAGGCCTTGAAGTTGAGGCCAAGGCCGCCTGAGGCCCACCCCGCTTGCACTGGCTTTGTGGGGAAAGGTGGGGGGAGAACAGGTCTGCTGTTGCTCCTCCCTTCTGGGTCCCAGCTCAGCTCCTGCAACTTAGGAATTGGCCTTGTGTTTGCTACTTCCTCTCCTCCAAGTCATTCCCTTGGCCTTCAGCCCATCCATATTGACCCACTCTAGTGCTTCTCCACCTCCCCCTGCAGCATTGGGTGGGGGAGTATGAGAGCTCCAAGCTGACTGCTATTCACCACTGTCCACTTTCCCTGCCCATTCCCCAGGAAATCTGCATTTGCCACTCTTCGTGGGTCACCTTACACAAAACCAATTTGTGGCTCCTGGTTGACTCCTGACAGAGTCTAAATGTCTTAGCATAACATTCCAGGCCTCCCCAACCACCTCTCCGGCATTCTGGATGAAGCTTGCCACCGCCCCCCCCCCTGCTTGGTAAGGTCCTGGCTGGCACAAGGAGGATGCCCAGGATAGACTTGGTGAGGGCATCCAAGTTCTCAGCTACCTAGTATCCTGCTGTTGCCCCTCTTGCACTTTCGCCACTTGCCTTTCTCACACCTTTTCCTGTTTGGAGTCAAAGTGGTCTGTCTTCTTGGGAGTCTGTTTCCTCTTCAGGAGCTGAGCCAGCCAGACACTGGAAAGGAGTCAGAAACACTGTCCCAGAACTTTTCCTGACCCTGGTTTGGAGCATCTGGAAGTAGGGAGGCCACAGTTGCCTCTGTTGCCCCCGGGGGATCTGAGGGATAGCAGAGAGGTGCTTCCCTCTTTCCCTCCCTCCCTTATGTCACTTCCTGAGATCAGGCTTTCTTCCCCCTTGTTTTTTTCATTTTCCTCAACCTATTCTGTGAAATACATCCTCCTTGAGCCCCTTTCCTTCCTTTCATGTCTCTACTTCCCAAGACCTCCACCCCTGCCACCTTTTGGTGCCTGAACAGTATTCAGGGATCAGTAGGCTCTGGAACTCAGCAATGAGACTGCAACAAGAGTTCTTCTCCCATACTTGTGTGTGCACACAGAAATAGCAGACGTGAGGATACATTCTGCACAGATACAGACACATAAGAAGATACACATGTTCCTGAGTGCAGCCCCGTCCCAGAGAAGGCACATACAAATGTGCTCCTGCATGCACACAGAGCCACATAGATACTGTTGTGCAC
Organism: Micronycteris hirsuta; assembly: GCA_004026765.1. NCBI lineage: Eukaryota > Metazoa > Chordata > Mammalia > Chiroptera > Phyllostomidae > Micronycteris > Micronycteris hirsuta. Next base: position 101,020 of record PVJI01004344.1, read on the forward strand.
ATTTGTCTACATGCAGATCCACATCCACACTCATGCCCACAGGCACCTGCTTGCTGGCACATTGGGAGTTACACAGGGGAACAACATGCAGAGTGGCCTTTGGCGTGCCCCGGGGGAGCTGACTGGGGCAACAAGTTGGTGCTGGAAAGGCAGTTGATGGGGAAGGTAAAGAGAGAGAGTAGGAAGGGAATGGAAAGCAACTTGGAGGCCCAGCCAGTGCTTGGTCTTTCAGAAGTTGGGGGAAAGGGAGGGATGGGGGAACGGCCAGTGACAGGCGGGGCTGGGGGCGGGGCCAGGAGCCCCGGCTCGCCCAGATGTTAGTCACTAACAACCGTCCGTTCTCTTTTCTCCCTCACTTTTCCCTTCTCTCCTACCCTCTCCCAGTGCCCCCACCCCAAGCCGCCCACCAGCCCCCTTCCTTCTGGACCAGAGCCTGAACCAAGTCGGGCCGGCTGTGCCGCGCCGGCGCCGCCGGGAAGATGGCCGTGGCGCTGCAGTACTTGTGGCCTCTTCTCCTGTGCAGCCCTTGCCTGCTCATCCAGATCCCCAAGGAATGTGAGTAGCTGGAGGGAGCCTTGGCGCCTCCCTTCCCTGCCGCTCTTGGCTCCTCTTTATCTTCTAACTCCTCACCTTCTCCCGGTTCTGCACCCTCACCCCTCCTTTCTCGGGCACGGAGTGGGCAGGAGGTAACTCAGGACGTTGGGTACCTCTAAGAGAGAACAGGAGGGAAGGCGCGGGGAGTGTCAGCACCATGGACAGGGAACCGAGTTGCAGGCAGGCTGGGGCTTTTTCAGCACCGCGGACAGCGGGATTGGCGTTGAACCCGCCTCCTTGGGCCACCTCTGTGCTCTCCCTGGGTCTGTCTCACCCCTCCACAATCCCCCTCCCCCGGGGGTGTGGTGGACGGGAGAATGGGGCTGTCCCCAGTGCTCAACAACCTTGTGCAAAGGCCTGGATTCAAGTCTTGATCGCATTCGACGGGTAATCTCATCTTGGGTCCAGGTAGTCCTGTGAACTGAGATAGGAAAAGACACCTTGCAAAAGCCCAGCAAGCTTTTGGATCCTAACGATTTGATGTATAGTTATTTGGTGGGTCGGGGGGGTGAGGCTGCTGGAGCATTACATTTGTGGGGAATCACAGGTAGGTGTGGCGGTGTTTGGGAGTGTAGCTACAGGGTCACCGACCATGAGTATTTGTGTACGCTTGTGAGTTAGACAGACTGTATATTTGTATGTGTGGATGTGCATGGCTATGATTGACTAAGTGTGGGTCCTTAGTGTGATTTCTGAGTGTGATTTTGATTTCCTATATGAATAAGCTTTTGAATCAGCAGAACTGTTACTTACTGGTCAGGTTTGTGAAGGTCTGTAGGTATTTGACTGTTAACTTTTGATTGTAGTGGGTCTTGTGTGCTTGTGAGTGGGGCCACATGTGAGTACCTGTTTGCGTGTGGGGGTATTTTACTGGGATGGTCTTTTCTCCTGAGTGTGAATAGGAGATGCAACCACTGCTGTAAGCAGCGGTTGGGCTTCAGTGAGGGGCATTTCACAGAGTAACATTTGTGTATCTTGAGCCTGCTCCCTACATAGCTCTAATCCCTTCCCTCCCCCACCTTATCACCTTTGTCTCTGAGCCTGGACCTGGAGGAGGTCAGTGTCCCTGAGAGATGAGCTGGGGGCTAGGAGTGAGGAATGGGACAGGGGCCGAAGGAGGTGGGCTTAGAGGGCACCTGGCATTGGGCAGCAGTAAGGGTTTAGAGGAGGTGGTGAGAGGCTGACAGAACAAAGGTTTGGGTGCCCCCATCAGTACACACATGGAGGTCCATGCAGTTGCGCCTATGCAGATTCCTCCAGCTACAGATGCACATGGATGCATGCGTGGATAGACACAGACAAGCCACCTGTATCCAGCCAGGCACAGAGATACAGAAGGGGCAGACACCTGGAGAGGACCTGTAGGAGGCACACAGACGTGCATACACATGCACACACACAAAAAGGGGTGTGGACACAAGGAACAGTTATCCACACAGACACAGAGGCAGGTGTATAGCATGCAAACTGAATGCAAGCATGCACATACACAGCCTTTGGATGTACTCTGGCAAGACACACCCCTATACAAGTACATTGGTGGACACTGACAAACATACTGCAGTACACCCTAGGGCATCCACACACGTGCCCAGTCTCACACTTTTGCACATTCACACACATGTACTCATCCTACTTCCGTTTCCATCTCCTCTCAGTTGCTTTTCAGGTCTTACCCTGGGCATCGGCCCACCCTGCTACCACACAGGCTGGGCCATCTGGCGGCTGTGTCTTGAATGGAGAGGCAGGGAAAATTTGGAGAAAGGCAGGAGTGAGGAAAGAGAAGTAGGCCAAAGACCATGGCAATTCCGAGGCTGCCCTGGCTACTGGCCGGCGTTTGGTATTAACCCCGATACAATATGGCCTCCACCTCAGGCTCACTCCCCAGCCATTCCAGGCCCCTTTGTTTCTTCCTGCTTTCTCTACCCAGTGAGTTTTTCCCTATCCTGTAGTGCCTGACCTCGTCTCTTGCTCTTGGGCTGCCTGCACTGGCTCCTCCCCAGCTCAGGGCTCTCTCTGCAGTGTCCCCAGGGAGCTTCCTTCTCTCTCCTGGGGACTCTTACACTGAGGTCTTCTGCAGACACAAAGCTTTCAGAAGCAGCCAACTGCTCCCTTCCCTGCTCTGCCTCCCCTCCCTCTCCCACTCCACACAGCCACCCTGGCCAGTGCTGGGCTGAGTCCTGAAGCGAAGTAGTGGCTCTGGCCTCAGCCCCAGGGAGCTTGGTGGCAGACTGGGAGGAAGGAAAGGGAGAAAAGGAAGGCTGTGTCAGCCCTGCAGGCGATGGAAACCCAGATACAGCAGGGCCTTTGGGAGGGTTTCACAGGGAGGGGGCAGCTGGGTTCTGAAGGCTGGGCCTGGGTAATTGAAAACACTGAGCTTTACTAATTGGATTAGGAGGGAAGTGGGCTGAAGCAGGGGAGGGTGCATTGGCTGTGGGCTGTCTGTCTCCCAGCCTTCCCAGGTGTCCTGGGTGGGGTGGGGGTCAGTTCTGCAGGCCTTCCCAGGGAGATGCAAGTGTCTATCCAAAGTGGACTCCTTGTTAAGGCACCAATTTTCTCTCCTCTTGCCCTCTGGGCCTGGCTCCCCTTGGCATGGTCCCACCCCTGAACTGGTGATCCGGGCTCTGTCCTGTCCTGGGTCTTGATCTGCCACAGCTCCGGCCTGGAATGTGCCTCCCCGGCCCTGTTACACCACCACAGCCTCCTCTTCCAAACTCCCCTTCCCCAGGGGGTCTGCACATGCTTACTTCTTCCCCTGCCACTGGGCTCCTGCTGGAGCTGTGTGTGAGCGTTTCTCTCCACTTTCTTCCTTGCTGCCCGGATTTCTCAGATGAAGGATACCAGGGTAAGTTGGGCGGTAAGTTGGGGGAGAGTGGAAGTGTGTTCTGGAAGGTCAGGGAGGGAAGGAAAGAGGGGGTGCCAGCAAGTCCCCGCCTCCACCTCTCCCTATGTGCCATGTGAGGTGCTGGTTGCTGTCTTTTCTGGCTCTTGGGTCCTCATCTCAAGCTGGAGGCCCAGGTCAGCCTCTCCCACTTCCTCTCTCTCACCTGTGAGGGCTTTGTTCTGTCACTGCCCTGGCCTGGCTTTTCTCGCTCACTCTGCCATTTTTTTTCTGGTGCTCTGATCACCCTGTATCTCCTCTTTCCTTTCCCTCTGAGGTTTCTATGTTCTTGATGTTTTTTTTATTTTTAAAAAAATTTATCCATTTGTTTTTTTTTTTTTAGAGAGAGGGGGAGGGAGGGAGAAAGAGAAGGAGAGAAACATCAATGTGTGGTTGCCTCTCACACGGCCCCCACTGGGGACCTGGTCTGCAACCCAGGCATGTGCCCTGACTGGGAATCGAACTGGCGACTCTTCGGTTTGCAGTCTGGCGCTCAATCCATTGAACTACACCAGCCAATGTTGTACGTCCTTGGTTTTTTGTTATCTCTTTTTTTTTTCTTCCACACTCTTTGCCTCTCTGGCTTCATCTGTTTCCTTTAGGCGTCTTTCTTTATAACTTTCATTGCTCTTTTCTCAGTTCTGTCTCTTTGTACATTTGTTCTGTATCCCTTTCTGTCTCTTCACGTCCCACACGCCTGTGGTCAAGCTTGTTGGTCTCTCTTGCTTGTTCGACCTCTTCCTCCATCCCTACGGCTCTGGAGTCTCTAGGGGCTCTTCCAGATCCTACTTCTCTTGCGATGGCATGGGGGTTGAGGGTGTGGTGTCATCCTCATCACCACTCTCCCCATCCTGTCCCCAGTGATGAAGCCACCTGTCATCACGGAACAGTCTCCACGGCGCCTGGTTGTCTTCCCCACGGATGACATCAGCCTGAAGTGTGAGGCCAGTGGCAAGCCTGAAGTTCAGTGAGTGACCTTCATCCTCTAAGCCCTATTGTTGACAGTTGACCTCAACCTCTAATCCTCATGCCTCCAAGGCCTCCCAACTTCTTTTTTTAATATTTTATTTATTTATTTTTAGAAAGAGGGGAAGGGAGGGAGAAAGAGAGGGAAGGAAACATCAGTGTGTGGTTGCCTCTTGCGCGCCCCCCAATGGGGACCTGGCCCGCAACCCAGGCATGTGCCCTGACTGGGAATCAAACCGGCGACCCTTTTTGGCTTGCAGGCTGGTGCTCAATGCACTGAGCCGCACCAGCCAGGGCGCCTCCCAACTTCTGAGCCCAGAAGACACAGATCTCCCTCATCACCCTTCGTCTTTGCCCTGCCCTGGCCTATCCTGGGGGCCCCTGGCTGCTATTTCCCTTGCCTCTGGCCTATTCCAGCTCCTGACCCAGGTTCTAAGGCCTCAGTCCTCTGAGCCCTTTTCTGCCCACAGGTTCCGCTGGACTCGGGATGGCATCCACTTCAAACCCAAGGAGGAACTAGGTGTGACCGTGCACCAGGCACCCCACTCTGGCTCCTTTATCATCACCGGCAACAACAGCAACTTTGCCCAGAGATTCCAGGGCACCTATCGCTGCTTTGCCAGCAATAAGCTGGGCACTGCCATGTCCCACGAGATCCAGCTTATGGCTGAGGGTGCGAGGCATTGCAGGGATGGGAGAAAGGCGTGGGGCACATGAGAGGGTCCCTGATGAGGTCTCTGGGACCTTGTGTGGGAGTTTGTGGGCTCAGGCTTGTTGGCTAACAGAGTGCGTGGAGGGTTGATTCTCTGCCTGCATTGTCCCTCCCTCTTGCTTGCCCTGTCTCTGTCTGAGTCATTGCCTGGGCTTGGGCTTCTGTCCCCTTTCCATCTCTGCGGTCCCATTTCCTTCTCCACCACCCTTTGGTCATCTCTCTCCACTTCCCCCACCACTCACTCTGTCTCCTTCCCTCTGCTTCCCCTCCTCCCTCCCTCCTGCTCCTCCCCACCTCCAACCTGGCCCCTTTGGCTCTGCCTTTATCTGTGTCACCCTTTCCCTGGGGTTTTCCCTCTGCATTACATCCTCCCTGAGCTTTCTGCCTCCCAAGCTCGCTCCTCTCCTCTCCCTGCCCCTCTCGTTACCTTGGGAACTGTTGCCATGGTTTCTATGTCAGGATGATGGAAGGGTCTGTGATTCCCGCATCCCTCCACAGCTCCCCTCCCCCACTGCTGCACCTCAGCTTCCCCCCACCCATTTTTGTCCTGTCCTGGGGGTGGGAGCTGAGAATTGTGGAGGATTAACCCTTTACAGCCGTCTGGCCTGTCCATCCACTCTTGCAGGAAGTGCCAGTCTCAACCCAGAGCCCAGAAAGGACCCGAAGTCTCTGCCTCCCTTTATGTGACCTTCCTCATGGCTGGCACTCTCACACTCTGTTATTCTTCTGCCTTTCCCCTGCCTTAACGTGTCTTGACCAGGAGGGGAGTTGGGACCCATCCTGCTGGCCTCTCTGTCTCTTCTAGGTGCTCCCAAGTGGCCAAAGGAGACAGTTAAACCTGTCGAGGTAGAGGAAGGAGAGTCGGTGATCCTGCCTTGCCACCCCCCACCCAGCGCAGAGCCACTCCGGATCTACTGGATGAACAGCAGTGGGTGCCCACAAGGGGCTGCTACCTGGAGTGGGGGTGCCAGTGGGCCTCTCTTCCTGGATTGGGGGGCTCCTAAACTCTGCTTTTTTGCCCCCTGCCCCCACAGAGATCTTGCACATTAAACAGGATGAGCGGGTGACAATGGGCCAGAATGGCAACCTCTACTTTGCAAATGTGCTCACCTCGGACAACCACTCGGACTACATCTGCCACGCCCACTTCCCTGGCACTCGGACGATCATTCAAAAGGAACCTATTGACCTTCGTGTCAAAGCCAGTGAGTCCCAAAGGCTCTGACACACCCCACTCCTCTCTCATCTTCAGCCCATTGCCTAGATAAGAGGACCTCAGGCTTCTTCGAGAACAGTTTGGCTCCCCGCTCAGCCCTGCCCAGACCCCTTCCTAGGTGGCAAGAACAGAGATGGGGACCTCCCTTTAGCAGAGGAGAAAACTGAGACCCCAGGGGCTCATTGAAGTGTCCAGAGTCACCCACTCCCTTGCTCCTCACAGCCAACAGCATGATCGACAGGAAGCCACGCCTTCTCTTCCCCACCAATGCCAGCAGCCACCTGGTGGCCTTGCAGGGACAGCCATTGGTTCTGGAGTGCATCGCTGAGGGCTTGTGAGTCTAGGAGCCCTGGGTGGGGTCGGGCAGGGTCTCTGTCGAGGGGTGGGACTCAGCAGCCCTGTTCTCTCTCTTTTCCACTCTCCTCCTTGGCCTCCCTGCACCATGGACCTGGGCAGCCCCACACCCACCATCAAGTGGTTGCGCCCAAGTGGCCCCATGCCAGCCAACCGAGTCACCTATCAGAACCACAACAAGACTCTGCACCTGCTGGACGTGGGCGAGGAGGATGACGGCGAGTACCGTTGTCTGGCCGAAAACTCGCTGGGCAGTGACCGGCATTCCTACTATGTCACCGTGGAAGGTATGGTACCTATGCTGGGCTTGGCCCCTGCCCCATTGCAAGGCTCCCAAAAATGACCTTGGGACCACAGTCTTCAATGCCCACCCTCACAGGGAGGGGTGGAGGGTGGGGGACCTGGGCCATGGGAAGAGCTGACTGCAGGCTGCAGGCTCAGGGTGACTCTCCTCTTCCTCAAAGCTGCCCCATACTGGCTGCACAAGCCCCAGAGCCATTTGTATGGACCAGGGGAGACTGCCCGCCTGGACTGCCAAGTGCAGGGCAGGCCCCAGCCAGAGGTCACCTGGAGAATCAACGGGATTCCTGTGGAGGGTGAGAGGGCCTTGGGCAGGGGCAGGGAAAGTGGGGAACCCTGGGAAATGGGAGAGGAAGAGGAGGGTGAGGAGGGGCCTCAGTGTGGCTTACTGCTCTGCTCTGGCCTTCGGGCCCACCTGCTGTATGCGCAGAGCTGGCCAAGGACCAGAAGTACCGGATCCAGCGTGGAGCCCTGATCCTGAGCAACGTGCAGCCCAGTGACACGATGGTGACCCAGTGTGAGGCCCGAAACCGGCACGGGGTCCTGTTGGCCAATGCCTACATCTATGTTGTCCGTGAGTGCCAGCAAGCGAGGCCCGCCTGCCTTCCCTTCTGTGCCTCATAACCCCCAGTCCGTCCCCGCAGCTCATCAAACAAGGCCATGGGGCCACCTCAGCCAGCAACTGGTTTGTCTACCACGGCTGCCTTTCTTCTCTCCAGGGCCCTTCACCCCAACTTTCATCTCGCTTACCCTCACAACAGCAGGGCAGGGGGTGTGGAGGAAGGGCAGATAAAAAGGCAGCCTCAGAGAGAAGTCTGGCCCACTCCATGTCACCCTGACCAGAATGTGCCCAAGGCCACCATGGTGGCTCCTCTCCGGGAGCCTTGGGGAAGATGGGGGCTGGACTAGGAAGGTTTTCAGCAAGGGCTAGACTGGGGGCCTCAAATAATTGGTAAAACTTGGGTGGCTGGGATAGGGAGGCACACCTGAGGCAGAGAGAGGCTCAGCCTGGCGGGGCCTGAGCTGGGCACAGGGAAGCAAGATGTGCAGGGCTTCCCTGCCCAGCCCTGAATCTTCCCCCTGTGCTCTTCCCCGCGCCTCCTCCTCCTCCAGAGCTGCCGGCCAAGATCCTGACCCCAGACAACGAGACTTACTTAGCCGTTGAGGGCAGCACTGCCTACCTTCTTTGCAAAGCCTTTGGAGCCCCTGTGCCCAGCGTCCAGTGGTAAGTGCCCCTACCCCAGCAGGGGTGGTTTAACCCATCTTCTGGCCTAGGAAGCCAGGGAGGGCAGGGGGACACACCGGCAGGGTCTGTGTCAGGCCCACCCTGCTTGTGCTAGGCTGGACCAGGAAGGAAGGACCGTGCTACAGGATGAACGCTTCTTCCCCTTCACCAACGGGACCCTGGGCATTCGAGACCTCCAGGCCAATGACACAGGATACTACTTCTGTCAGGCTGCAAATGACCAAAACAATGTTACCATTGTGGCGAACCTGCAGGTCAAAGGTTAGGTGACCATCTCCCTGTGACAAGCACTTCCAGGAGGGATGGTCAGGGTCTCTGGAGGACAGCAGAGTGACCCTCCCTTCCCATCATTGCCCTCAGATG